>JAFFST010054895.1:0-11888 GCA_022414735.1 Noturus placidus | reverse complement strand
TCCATACCATGGTTATGCCCTTAGTTTACAAGTTAGTTTTCTATTACAGCAGCTCTGTTGTAGTTCCAGCAATGTTTATATGAATGCACTCGTTCTAATACATTATCCTTTCTATAGAACAAAAACGTCTGGGGTTGATTTGATTAATAATTTCTGTGAAGAGATGTCATCAATGATATAAAAATATCAAAAGAAAATAAAAGATGAAAGTAATCACGGTTACTGTATCCAATTCCAGCAGAAGGACCAGTACTTTTAATTGGATTCTTCAACACCAACTACAAAAATCTACACTTTCAAACATTTTGTACAAAAGTGCAAACAGAATTTCTCATGACAATCGTTAAGTCAAACTATGTCTATGTTATGAGCACATGAAATGATTATGCCTTCTTCTTTTATGATATGCTTTTGGAAAAAAAAAAAAAAAAAATCACTCCCTTCTAGTAGAATGGCTAAACCCTGTGCCATAGCCAGTGATCATTTGTAAGACTTCTGATCATTAGCAGTGTAAGCGAGTCCCGAAGCATTCACTGTTTTGGAAGAAGGACCTAATGTACTACACTTGGCTTATTTGTCTCTCATTCTATATACAGTGTCATCCACTAACATTGGCACCAAATATGAGCAAAGAAGGCTGTTTGATCTTTTGTTAAAAAATATTCACAAAAGTATTTTGCTCTTGTGGATATCAAACTATTGCAAACACAACACAGGTTTATCGAAAAAATAAATAAATCTTTGTTAAATATAGGTGTGCAACAATTATTGGCACCCCCAGGAATTCCATAATCCAGAATCCAGAATTTGTCTGTCTTCGCCGGCCAAAAGTGGTCAGCGCAGACCACAACGATCTGCCCAGGTCTGTCGAACCTGGGTGAGCCCCATCCAATTGCGCCCCAGATCTCATCGTAGCGTGTCGTGCCATCGTGTTGCGGGGTGTCCGAGTGGCCGCTTGATGTCAATCGGCAGCCAGACGGTGACTTTGCGTGTCCATCTTTCGTCCGTCCGCCGCATCAGATGCCCAGCCCATCACTTCTTGGCCTTATTGGCCAGATCCACCGCGTCTGCTACCCTGGTCATGTCTCGCAGTTGTTTGTTGCGGACGTTATTGTCCTGTTTAACCCCGATCATGCGGCGCTCTATTGCGCGTTCAGTCACGGCCAACTTTTGCCGGTCGGTTGACGTCGTCGCCCAGGTCTCGGCCCTGTAGAGCATAGCCGGTAGGATGATGCTGTTGAATAGGGCAGCCCTAATATTGGTGGTCGTCTCGGCAATTGAGTCGTAGCTGACCCAAGCGGCTCGGCATTGTCGTTCTAGTTCTCGGCCAATCTTGTGGTTGGTAGTCAGCTTCTGGCCCAAGTAGATATAACTATCGACTTGTTGGAGCTGTTGCTGGCCGACATGGATGGTAGTGTCGGCCACATGTTTGTTGCGCATCCCCTTGGTTTTGGTCAAATTGATCTTGAGGTCGAACCATGCACCAGCCCGGTTGAGCTGGTCAAGCCACCGCTGTACATCGACCGCCAAGCAGCCAATCAGCACAATGTTGTCGGCAAAGTGTAGGTGGTTGAGCCAGCGGCCGTTGATCTTGATGTCTACCTCGTCCCAGTTGAGCTGCTGGAAAATTTGCTCTAGGCAGGCATTGAACAGCTTGGGTGAGATGGTGTCACCCTGTTTAACCCCTCGACCAACCTTGATGTTGAGCGGCCGGTCGAACAGGGTAATGGTGGTGGTGCAGTTGTTGTTCAGCTCCTGCAGCAGGGCAACATATTCATCACCAATGCCCTGTTGTTGGAGGGCGAGCAGAACGGCATTGATCTCGACCAAGTCAAAGGCCTTCTCGTAGTTGACGGCCTCTTGTACTCCCTGGCCCGCTCGAGCAGCTGGTTCAGCACCTGCACATTCAGATCTAAATCCAGCCTGCTCGACGGGCTGCTGTTCGTCCAACTGCTTGGCCAACCGGTTGTGCAGCACCTTGGTGAAGATCTTGTACACGGCCGACAGCAATGTGATCGGCCGGTAGTTGCTGAGCAGCTCGCAGTCGCCCTTCTTGAATAGCAGTATTGTCTTGGCCATCTTCCACTGTTTAGTGATTTGGCCTTGTGCCATGTAGCGGCTGAATCGGTCCGCCATGGCTACCCAAAGTGAGTGGCCGCTGGCCTTGAGCAGGTCGATTTCAACGCCGTCCAGCCCAGGTGCCCGGTCTGCCTGTGCCTGCTCGACCACGTATCGGACCTTGCTTTCCATCACTAGCAGAATAGGCAGCAGCTGGTCTAACTGAAGGCTAGGTGGGGGGACAAGGACCTTGCTGGCAAACAGGTCACTGTAAAAGCGCCTGCACTCGGCTTCGATGCCTGACCGAGTCCTAGTAGTCTGCCCGTCGGGCATCTTAAGTGCCGATACTTGGCCGCGCTGCTGCTGCATCACCTGCCTGCACTTTTTCAGGCTCTTGCGCTCCTTGACTGTTGCCAGCAGGCGCCTCTGCTTATACTGGTCGAGCTCGGTCTTAAGCTGCTGCTGTATCTGCTTGCACAGCAGGCTGTGCCTTGAATTCATATGATAAAAATATATTTTAGGTATATTCCCATTGATAGTATTAAAAAAAAAATCACACCTGGGTGACTAGGAACAGGAAATTGGTCAACCATGACCTGGAGTTTATACTGCTGTAAAACAAGAAGTCATGGATGAACAATTTCCTGTTAAATGTTATGAGGTAACACATATTACAAATTCCCTTAGTCATTCATAACAATGGATAAGACCAAGGAATATAGCTGTGATGTGCAGCAAAAGGTTGTTGAGCTTCACAAAATGGGAAGTGGCTATAAGAAATAGCCCATTTCCACCATCAGGGCAATAATTACGAATTTTCAGTCAACTGGAAATGTTATGAATCAACCTGGAATTGGACATATGTGTATATTGTCTCAACGCACTGTGAAGAGGACGGTTCGAGTGGCCAAACAATCTCCAAGGATCACAGCTGGAGAACTGCAGAAGTGTGTTGTATCTTGGGTTCAGAAAGTCTCCAAAACTACAGACCGAAGTCACCTACATCACCACAAGTGGTTTGGAAGGGTTTCAAGAAAAAAGCCTCTACTCTACTCCGAAATCAAACTCGAGCGTCTTCAGTTTTCCAGCCACTACTGTAACTTCAAATGGGATCGGGTTCTATGGTCAGATGAAACCAAAATAGAGATTTTTGGCAATAAACACCAGATGTGTTTTGGTGCACACAGAGAGGTAGACATATGGAAAAGTAGCTCATGCCCACAGTTAAATATGGTGGTGGATCTTTAATGTTTTGGGGCTGATTTCTGCCAGAGCACCTGAACATTTTCTTAGGACACATGGCATCATGGACTCTATTAAATATTGAAAGGTATTAAATGAAAACCTGACTGCCTCTGCAGTCAGGTTTTCAAAAAGCTTAAAAGGGCAGTGATTGGATATTCCAGTAGGAAAATTATCCAAAACATCCATCAAAATCAACACAAAAATGGTTTAAGGACCACAAAATCAAGGTCCTGCCATGACCATCCCAGTCCCCTGACTTGAACCCCATAGAAAAGGGGTTCAGTGGTGTGAACCGAAAATGGAGTGTGGACCTCGAAATTTGAAAGATCTGGAGAGATTCTGTATGGAGGAATGGTCTCAGATTCCTCATCAGGCATTATAAGAGAAGACCCTTGGCAAAGGAAGGTACCACAAAGTATTGACTAAATAGGAGCCAATTATTGTTGCACACCTATATTTAACAAACATATTCTTTTTGGATAAACCTGTGTTTGCAATTGTTTGATATCCATGAAAGCAGAGACTTTTTGTGAATTTTTTTTTTTTTTTTTTTTTTTTTTTTTTTTTTTTTTAAACAAAAGATCAAAATGTTAAACAATAAAGACAGTTTTTCACAGCCTTCTTTTTTCTCATATTTTACCAAGGGTGCTAATATTAGTGGAGGGCACTGTATATAAACTGGGTACTACAGTACATCACATGTCAGAGGTCAATAGGAAATAATACTGCAACCAAAGGCAATCATCAAAAGGTCAGGAGGAGCTACAACAGTCTGTGTCATGTTCATTATTCATCTGAATGTGTAGATTATGTGTGTCAGAAGTGTAATTTAGAGCACTTTCACACCTATTAGTTCATTTTGTGAGTCTGAATCAGAGTGAAATTGATACTTTGGGCTCATTTTGGAATTGGTTTTGGTTTCACACTGGACATGATTAAAATAACTTTGGCTGAATGCCATGTGAGGCTGAAAATATACTCGTAAAATGGATGGAGAGTGGGAAAGAAGGATATAGAAACGTTTTCCAGGTGCATGAAGAAATCACATAAATCACCAGGGCAAAGAGAACTCAGAGCCTGATAGATAGATAGATAGATAGATAGATAGATAGATAGATAGATAGATAGATAGATAGATAGATAGATAGATAGATAGATAGATAGATAGATCTAAAAAAAAAAAAAAGCTGCAACCCAAAACACACAGCATGTTTAGATCACTTCATGCAGCTGAGTCAATTCAGAGTCGAAGCATCTTCTCTCTGCAATGGAATTGCATTAGGGTTTCAGTTGGTTCAAATTGGATCGAGAACAGTTCACTTGTCTCGTTTCAGTCTCACCCACCTAAATAAACTCCACTGAGGGGAGGAAAAAACACCAGTGTCGAATTCAGACAGACTAACCTCATATATAAAAGCAGCCTTAATATGTTCTTACCACCTCTTACATCAGCACATATATAGTAACGATATAAACTTAATCAAGCTATAAGAATTTGAACAGGTTCAAAACAGTTTGCAGAACAGCAGGACAGAAAATTAGGTCCAGTATTCGTTTCAGTGTATAGAGGTCCATAGAACCACTCTCCTGCTTCATGAGATGTCTGCCTTTTTTTTCCACAAGCAAATCAGACACATAGGGCGTGTTCGGAAAAAGAAAAAAAAAAAAAAAAACGAGACGAGACGAGGATTCAAACAGGAAATTGTATGCAACAGCTCCCAAGTCGATCATAACACAACCACAGCATAGGCCGTGTCTAATAGATCAAGCTTTTACCAGCTATTAGTAAGCATGTTAAGTGTCTAGAAAAGACCAGCCTTAAACAAGAACTCTTTTATTGAATTAGTTAAATGAACCTTACATAACCCAGAAACTAAAGAGTGAAATTCATCCCTCTAGCTTTAAATACAAATTGGTAACTTTTGTTTTTTAAAGCAGTGGTTCTCACAGTGAGATCTCTGAAGCGAAGCATAGGCAGGGGGTTCATGATTTTTAATTTTGTTAATTTAGAGTGATGGAAATCATGATCATCCAAGGTATTAAAGTAATTATTGAGTTCTTATACTTATAAAGTAGTTTGTCTTTCACTGTAATTGAATGTATTTAATCAAAACCTCAATAACACTAAAACTATTATGCTATAAATAATGTCAACTTGAACCTAATGTCTTCTACCAGGGTAAATGTCTGGAACACCTAATAATGATATCTATGGGTATAAGAAATAGGCAAATTATTATTGTACAAATTTACATAATAATATTTTGAACAGCATGATCATGTTCAATGTTCAATATAAATCTGTAGTGAGGGACGGTGTGGAATTTATGCTATATGTAATAAGCTCCCTGACTCTGAAACTGAATCTAAAAAAAAAAAAAAAAAGGTTTAGACAATATGAAATACGAAAATGCTATTGTGCTAATATGCTAAAGTGTTATTGTGTACAGTAAATAAATTTAAAAAAAAGATCTAAGTTTCATTCTTTCTATTTCTGTTTTTTTTATTATTATTATTATTTTGTAACATGGCTGTGGAATCAAAGGATTTTGTAGAACCTATTACAACATATAACCTTTGTGACATATACATTTGAATAAGCAAGGACGATTATTGGTAAGAAATAATGCTTTCATTCTGATGCCGTTGTTGGAAAAATAAAACTTAACTTTCCGCTCAGTTGGTAGAGCGGGTTATCCACTAATCGTAGGGTTGGCGGTTCGATTCCTGGCCCATGTGACTCCACATACCTAATTGTCCTTGGGCAAGACACTGAACCCCAAGTTGCTCCCGATGGCAAGTTAGCGCCTTGCATGGCAGCTCTGCTACCATTGGTGTATGTGTGAGTGTGTGAATGGGTGAATGAGACACAGTGTAAAGCGCTTTGGATAAAAGCGCTATATAAGTGCGACATTTACCATTTGCACCATGTGTAAAACATCACCACTGGCATTTATCAACAACTGGAATGACCGATATCTTTCTGACATTATACAGTATGTCATATACAACTCCAATTCCAAAAAAGCTGGGACAGAAAATATATAATTATGGAAAATGGCAATAAAAACAAAGAGGAGTGATTTGTAAATGTACTTTGACTTGTATTTAAACAAATAACATAAATACACGGTATTTAATATTTAATATTTAATACAGAAAATGTATTTTACCTAATTAACTGTTTTTTTTTTTGTTGTTGTTTTTTAGATAAATTTTGAAATTGACGCATGCAACATCCAAAAAAGTTGGGACAAGGGGAATTTAGGACTAATAGTGATGTGACAATTGAAATACAAAAATATTTTAAAAAATATTTAATTTTTCCTACCTATTGTTTTTTCTTAGACTTTTGGGTCATTTAATTGTGTTATTTTATCAGTCTTGGTAGTTTTGGGGTAGTTTTTTGTAACCCAATTTCTGTGTTAGTGTCTGTGTTTTCACTGACAGCTGAATCAATGCACCCCTCTCCACCCCGACACCTCATCCTTGGGTCAACTCAACTCAGTGCGGATTGTTGAATTCGCCTCAGGTGGAGGTAACGGTTTTCACACGGACATGTTGTTAGATTTATTTGGTAAAACAAGGTTCATATTAATATATTTATCCATAAAACCATTACTGTACACTAGAAAAAAGCAAACATGTGCAATAACAGTCCAGGACATTAAATGCACCACTATCTTCATGATCTTTGGCTTACTTTGTAAGTTGATTAAGTTTTTTTTGGATGATTAAAACATCTCCATTGATCAAAATTTGATGTTTTCATCTTAAATATATGACTTATTTGAGTAATTTACTACATCTATATATATAAGCACCACTTTAGCAGCTCTAGCAATACATTTGTGAACACCTTCTTGTGTATAAATAAAGGAAATACATACTGACGTATTTGTTTATAATGTGGTATATTTGACCTTTTCAAAGGGTAAAAATCACCCTGAACATATTAACCAATTTCTGAAATAAAATGAACCCAATGTTTTTTGTACAAACAGTGTTTTAGCCTATTGCTAAATGGGTTGATGGGTTAGTTTAGCCCAAAATGTGTTCTGAACTATATTTACATTTACATTTACATTAATTCACTTAGCAGATGCTTTTATCCAAAGTGACTTACAAAGGAGAAAAAATACAAGCAAAGCGATATGAAGCAGAGAACAATACAAGTAGTGCTACTATACAAGATCCATTAATTGAGTTGTAGAAGAAGCAAAGTGTGCAGAGTAGAGGTGTAAGTGCAAATTGTATTTATTTATTTATTGTTTCCTATGAGTTGGTTAGCTGTTCACGGAAGAGATGAGATTGGTCTTTAGCTGTTTTTTTGAAGATTGTGAGAGATTATGCGGTCCGGATTGAGGTTGGAAGTTCATTCCACCACTGCGGAACAGTTAGTGTGAAGGTTCTGAAAAGTTAACTTGTGCCACGCTGAGTGGGAACTACTAAACATCAATCACTAATCGATCGCAGATTGCATGAGGGAACGTAAGCCTTCAGGAGAGAGTTGAGGTAGGAGAGAGCTGAACCAGACAAGGCCTTGTAGATGAGCATCAAGACCTTGAATTTGATGCAGGCGTCTACAGGAAGCCAGTGGAGGGAGATGAAGAGGGGTGTGACATGGGTTCTCTTGGGCTGGTTGAAGATGAGGCGCACTGCAGAATTCTGAATCATCTGAAGGGGTTTGATGGAGCTGGCTGGGAGGCCCGAAAGTAGTGAGTTGCTGTAGTCCAGTTTTGAGATAACAAGAGCGTGGACTAGTATCTGTGTGGCCTGTTCGGTGAGGTAGGGTCAGATTTTCTTGATGTTGTACAGGATGAGTCTATAGGACTGTGCAGTTGTTGAGATGTGGTCTGTAAAGGTCAAGCTGTCGTCAAGAGTCACCCCAAGGTTCCTGGCCATTCTAGTTGGCTTGAATGTGGTTGCACCAAGTTGTACAGTGAGGTTGTGGTTGATTGAAGGACAGGCTGGAATGACAAGAAGCTCAGATTTTGTGCCAGGTTGTGCTTAAGGTAGTGTTCCCTCATCCAGACCAAGATGTCCGACTGGCAAGCAGAGATGCGTGCAGAGATGGATGGATCGTCAGGATGGAAGGACAAATAGAGCTGGGTGTCATCAGCATAGCAATGATGTGAGAAGCCATGAGACTCAATCACCTGCCCTAGAGATGTATTGTTGAAAAGAGGAGTGTACCCAGTACTGAACCCTGTGGAACGCCAGTTGTGAGTTTCTGAGTTTCAGAACTAACTCCCCTCCATAATACCTTGAAGGATCTTTCAGAGAAATAGGATTCCACCCAGCGCAGATCTGTTCCAGTGATGCCCAGGCTGGAGAGAGTTGACAGGAGGATCTGATGATTCACAGTGTCGAAAGCAGCAGAGAGGTCAAGTAGGATGAGGACAGATGATCTAGAGGCTGCTCTTGCTAGTCGTAAGACTTCAGTGACATAAAGCAGAGCAGTCTCTGTGGAGTGATCATTCTTGAAGCCAGACTGCTTGGTGTCCAGGTAGATATTCTGTGTGAGAAAATTGTAGAGTTGATTAAAAATGGCCCTTTCAAATGTTTTGGAAAGAAAGGGAAGGAGGGAAACAGGTTTGTAGTTGTCATCTACTGCTGGGTAAGGTTTTTTTTTTTTTTTTTTTTTTTTTTTTATTTTTTAAGCAGTGGGGTAACTCAGGCCTGCTTAAATGAGGTAGGGTGTGCAAGTAGAGAGGGATGTGTTAAAAATGTGTGTGAGTGCAGGTAATTTACTCAGCCACTGGGCTAAAAAATAAGTAAATCTGGGTTGTTTTTAACCCAGTGTTTTTTTTTTTTTTTTTTTTTTAGAGTGTAAGAAGGTGATGTGAACCAGTTGAGGCAACCATCTAATCATAGTATATAAGAAGTCTCCAAAAAAGCTAAGAGCAAGGATGTATTGAGGTTCGCCAATCTGCCAACAATAATCCCACACTTTGAGAACAAAATTCCCCAAAGACATATTGGTAGGATTTTGGGCATTTCAACTTCTACAGTGCACAATATAATGAAAAGATTCAATGAATCCAGTTAAATCTCGGTGCATAAAGGGCGACGCTGAAAACCACTTCTGAATGCGTGTCATCTCTCAGACATCACTGTCTTTAAAACCGTCATGAGTCTGTAATGGAGATCCTGACATGGGCTCAGGAATACTTTGGTAAACATTTGTCAGTGAACACCATTCAACGCTGCATCCACAGATATAAGTTAAGGCTTTACTATGCAAACAGAAGACATTCATCAACACTGTCCAGAAGCGCCGCTGACTTCTCTGGGCTTGGTCTCATCTGAGATGTACAGTAGCACATTGGAATTGTGTTTTGTGGTCCGACAAGTCGACGTTTCAAATAGTTTTTGGACCAAACAGCCGTCGTGTTCTCTGGGGCAAAAAGAAAAAGAACCATCCAAGCTGTTATCAGCATCAGGTCCAAAAGCCAGCATCTGTCATGGTATGGGGGCGTGTCAGTGCCCATGGCATGGGTAACGTGCACATCTGTGAGGGCAGCATTAATGCAGAAAGATATGTACACATTTTGGAGCAGCATATGCTGCCATTCAGAGCAGGCAACGCCAAACCACATTCTGTCTGGGTTACAAGTGCATCGTTGCATAAGCAGGTAGTACGAGTGCTAGCATGGCCTGCCTGCAGTCCTGACCTGTCTCTGATTGAGAACGTGTGGTGCATTATGAAGTGTTATTAAAAGAAAAAGCTGATGATACACAGGAGTAAGCAGTTGACTGTCCCAACTTTTTTTGAAGTGTGTTGCAGTTATCGGATTTGAAAAGAGTGTATATTTTTTGAAAATGAATAAAATTCACATCAAAACATCAGTAAGTAAAACATCAAATAACATGTTAATAATGTGTATTCAATATAGTACAGGGCAAAGTAAATTTTTAAATGACTCATTTTGTTTGTTTGTTTTTATTGCATTTTCCATACTGTCCCAACTTTTTCAGAATTGAGGTTGTAAATGTCTTAGCTTAATCACACAGATTTCTGTCATGATAGTGGGATTTTTAACACTTAAAAGTAGTTAGACTCAAACAAACCGTGTATAGATCATCAAATGTAAAGTTAAAAATCACAGAGTTAATCCACCATGTTTTTCAAGCTGAGAGGCTTCAGAAAATATGACATAATATCCATATGTTCCAAGGGAACATCGTGCACATCGATGCTCCCTGGGTGCATTTTTGTGGTGAATTGTGGGATTTTTTTTTAGGTAGCAAACGTTCCAGTGCACAGGAAGGATTTAACGATTGAGACAACCATAAAAATGTACAACCCCCTGATCAGTGCCTTGACTACTGAGCTAAGGAGCTGATTAAGACCCATCCAGAGTCTGCTGATGGAATAACTGTTTATACCTGTTATTGGTGATAACATGAACTAACTAATTTTAAGGGCATTTCAACCATCCACTGTACTCCTAACGGGAATTCCACACCGTTAAATGTAAATATAAATGGATAAAAATGATGCCGTGTCATTCATTATTAGATTGGCAAATGTAATGGCTGGAAAGCTTCTATGGCATGAGATGAATAAACGCATTGTGATGTTGCTCTTATAGGAAAATAATCACCTTTGAGTGGCAACAGTAACTCCACAGTAACTTCACATATCATTGTATTCTATTCCTTACATATAAAACGGGGCATGAAGAACACTGATGATTATCAAACTGTGTATCAATTGATTGCTTGGAGCACCGAGTATTTCTGACCCATCGCTATCTTTTAACATTTGCACTGTCAGTGTCGTGTGAATATTGCAAATGTAATGCAGCCAAATCAAGCAAAAAGAAAGTTCTCTCGTGAAATATTGATCCACATCAACTGCTCACAGAGGTAGACAGAGTAATCAGTCAGCTCTTTCTTGTTTTGAAATCTGCTCCAATGAAAGCATTGATTGCCAGAGTTAACAAGATCTGGAGGCTTAAGGCTGGGTTGGAGATTTGAAATAAACTTTTCCCTTCCCTTTTGCTGAGCAGCGCAGTTGATGCTTCCACATAGTAGCACAGCTTTAATGAAAAATAGAAACAGTGGCTGGAACAAGAACACAATCTCACCTGATTTCAGAGATTTGCAGAAGGCTGTAATCATGATTTCCCTACACACAGATGGATTTTAGGATTTGGTATTATAAATTTGTAATATCTTCCAATCCTGAGAAGGCTTTACATAAAAAAAAATAAATAAAAATAAATAAATAAATAAATAAATAAATAAATAAATAAAACAAAACAAAAAAATAAAACAAAACATGCTTGTTACTACTTGCATGGTGTCCTCCATGGTAGCCTGCCCAATAATAAAGAAATGCAAATACAAGAATAAAGAAAGGTCTTCATGAAATATTTTGCATCTGAAACGCTGCTTGTTAGCAAGCCGTGCATTTCAGAGATGAGCAACTTCTATATAAGAGGTTACTAAGTGACAGACTGGAATGCTTATTGAAAAGCAGACCTAATTAATATTGTTAGACTGTGATTTATACATGTATATATATATATATATATATATATATATATATATATATATATATATATATATATATA
>JAFFST010054894.1:27019-43327 GCA_022414735.1 Noturus placidus | reverse complement strand
GGCACCGGGTAAGGATGCCCCCTGGGCGCCTCCCTAGGGAGGTATTCCAGGCACATCCAACTGGGAGGAGACCTCGGGGAAGACCCAGGACTAGGTGGAAAGACTATATTTCCACACTGACCTGGGAACGCCTCGGGATCCCCCAGTCAGAGCTGGTTAATGTTGCTCAAGAAAAGTAAGTTTGGGGTTCCTTGCTGGAGCTGCTACCCCCGCGACCCGATTACAGATAAGCGGTTGAGGATGGATGGATGGATGGATGACCAATTTAATAATCCTTCTTCCAGTGGGTTTGTGTATTTCTCTACATGCTAGTCCAAATTTGCCGGCCAAGCTGACCATAAACCATAATGAAGACTGAATTCGGTGTGTAGAATCAACTCATCAATAACAGAGGAGTGTTCGATTTGACTAATTGCTAAAACAAGGTTGGCATTTCTTTTGCAAAATTGGTAAATCCTGATTCAGGTTTTGTGTCAGAAATGGCTAAGAGCAGTCAGATCTGTTCTTAAATCATGGACTGTATTTGTTTGACATGACAGTTGTAGGCTACTGATGGCAGTTGCCAGTTATTAGGTGACCCACCTTTACAGATGGTAAGAGAGAAAAACACTCACTATCTGCCATGTCTGCACATTCTTACTGTTGTGGGAGAGACAGTACTTGTGTCTGCTGAACTTTCCCAGGAACACAGACACCAACACCCACCATCTCCGTCTGTGCTGTTGACCCCTAATGAGACGTAATCAAAAGAAAACTTCAGCCAAGTATGGTAATTTGGATACTAATGAATGAAAGATAGCAGAGTATATGCCACACTAACTAGCTTCAACTACCTTCCATTCATTGTTAGCTAGCAAGATAAGAAAGTACCTGCTATAGACAATGACAAAGGGATTATTTAGCAACTGTTAGTACATTTTGAGGAAGTTATTTATACTTATTTAGCAGAAGTAGATCTAGCAATACAAAAACCTGATGTTCCATTTCACATGTCTAACAATATGAATTATTGATGCTAAAATGACAAATGTAAGCTTTCATATTAAAATATTTACAGTGCATCCGGAAAGTATTCACAGCACTTCACTTTATATAGACAGGTGTGTGCCTTTCCAAATCATATCCAATCATCTGAATTGACCACAGGTGGACTCCGATCAAGTTGTAGAAACATCTGAAGGATGATCAGTGGAAACAGGATGCACCTGAGCTCAATTTTGAGTGTCATGGCAAAAGCTGTGAATACTTATGTACATGTGCTTTTTTGTTGTTTTTGATTTTTAATAAATTTGCAAAGATTTTAAACAACCTTCTTTCATGTTGTCATTATAGGGTATTGTTTGTAGAATTTTGAGGAAAATAATGAATTTAATCCATTTTGGAATAAGACTGTAACATAACAAAATGTGGGAAAAGGGAAGTGCTGTGAATACTTTCCGGATGCATTGTGTAATATAGCCTTGGTAAACCATGTGAGACTATTGTTCTTTTTCATACTCATCTTGTTTCAAGGTCCCATAAAAGTGGACAGTTTGCTACTTAGCCGTTTTCTCATACATCTGTTTGTTGTTTCATCATTAATCCAGATTAGGAGAGCTAATAAAGCATCTAGCATTTGTTTTACACATGGTATTTGCATCTGCCGCAAGTTGCCATTGGCTCTCAACATAAGGATGGTAATCTTCTGAAGCTTACTGCCTCATCTCTGAAACACTGTCGTATAGACATGAACTGTGAGACAAATTCGACCAAATATCTCACATCTCAATGGCTTCACCTTGGAACAGGACTGAAATCTGCAATTTACTACAACAGTGTATTTCAGGGCTATACCAGTATATCCAAATCAACTGAGCATGCGTCTTACTTACTGAAGTAAAGACTAAAAAGAACTGAGACAAGTAGAAACTGAATATGGCTACATTACAGGTTTGACGCAGCACCACAGGACTGACTATAAAGGCTGTCAGAATTAAATTCCTCAAATTCAGATACTATTAAACATTTCAGAATATGTATATGCTTGTAGGGAAAAGAAAAATCCACCACTGAACATTTTATATTTCTTGTTGTACTTTCAGTCACTTGCTTTAATGACTAATTAAAGACATTTTAATCTAATTTCATGCACAGAGTTTGCATGTTTTCATTGTGCTTCGGGGGTTTCCTTCCTCACTGTGAGTATGTGTACGATTGTGCCCTGTGATGGGTTGGCACCATGTCCAGGGTGTCCCCTGCCTTGCCTCCCGAGTGCCCTGGGATATGCTCCAGGCTCCTGTGTAGGATAAACTGTACAGAAAATGGATGGATGGATGGATGGATGGATTAATTCAGTCCTGAAAGATGAAGGAATGAATGAATGCCTTTATTTGTCATTATACACGTACAATGAAATTAAGAGCCACAACCTTTTTTCTGTGTTCAACATGTACATATAAGAAATAAAAAGAAATAAGTTTAGAAGGAATAATAGTAAAAAAAAAAAGGTAGAATAGAATAAAAATATCTAAATAGCAGCACAAAATGGTGTAGAATATATTAAAAATAAATAATGCCCATGCAGGGACTATGTAAATTGCACATATTGAGACCACGGAGACACTGTGTACCTGTAGAGAATTAGTGCATGTGTGTGTTCAGAGTGGTTATAACTTTTGGGAAAAAACTGTTTTTGAATATGTATGTCCTTGATCTGATGCATCTGTAACGTCTCCCTGAGGGCAGCAGATTAAACAGTTCAGAGCCAGGGTGGAAGCTGTCCTTAATGATGGTTTTTCCTCTGCTGAGGCAACGGGAGGTGTAAATATCCATGAGGGAGGGGAGAGGGCAGCCAATGATCTTCTGTGCTGCTCTTATTACTCTCTGAAGTCTCTCCCTGTCTGCTATGGTGCAGCTTCCGTACCATACCGTAAGATTCCCTGCATCTGGAAATTGCTTTAAGTCAGACACATTTGCAACATTTGCAACTACAAATGTTTAAATTTGTATTTTTATTGCAAACTTTTACCTTATACGTTATATACTGTACATGTGAGATCTGATTGTAGTTCAGACTGATGTAAATGTATAGACATAAGAAGCTCCTGCCTATTGAGCCATTTCAGCATATTTTTATCACATCAAAGTCCTGCCTTGGTAATTAGGGCAAATAGCCTTAATTAGCTACAGCAATATAGTTTTAAAAAGTCTAAGCAAATTAAACCCATATTAATATATACTGTCCCACATGATCAACCCTCCCTGGGCTGAGTAAAAATGAAGCGTCACTAATGTGGCCTCATAATTGGTCTACACAAAAGCTCAAGTTATTTTTGTACTGAGGTGGGAGATGGACAGTACTGAGTAAACTGTTATTGTGTGTTAATTGTCCAATTCAGAAGGTGTTGCCTTGAGCCTTAATACGTATGTGTACTGTACATTTTGAACTGCATACTAAAGCATGTTCTGCCACACATACTGCTGCTGAAGTAGTAGATGAGTACAGATAGTAGATAAATAGTTAAGCTGCATTTTCATCTGTTCATTCTGTCTACACAGAACATATGAATATATGCGCTTCTAGAAATAAACTTTTAGAACTTTTAGAAATAAAGGTTAACTTTAGAACCCCTTGGTTTGTATCTCTTGGTTTTATGCAAAACCAAAAATAGTGTTTCCTTCTCGAAGAAGTTTCTTCAGGAAGCTAAGATCCCTATCTAAAGAACTATTGAGGAATGCCTTTTTTATTTATTTATTGTAAAATTGTGGCTGGAATGTCTAAAAGCATTTTCATATGAACTTCTTGAGATAGAAACATTTCCCTTGAAATGATGTGAAAGATGCACATTTGTTTCTAATAGAAGGTAGTTTTGTTTCATGCAGTCTTTATCTAGGTGAACTTTGACCTGTGAATCTAAGAAGCCTCAATCTGGTTAGTCAAAAGAAAACAACTGGGCAGGACTGTGGCATCTTTGTTTGATAAAATAAACTGTGTTGCTTGGCACACATTTAGTAATAGTCTCATCCACTTCCATACCCTATGGTTTTTTCTAGAATTTTCTTGTTAGGAATGTTGCCACCTCTGAGGTAGTTTTCAAAATAGAAACAGGCGCTTAATAAGGGTTTCTTTAGGATCCCTTGGATGGTTGATTTGGAAGATTTTTTGTAAAATAAACCCTCTGTTGTAGGGTACTAAATGGAACCTTTAAAGATTCCCACAGAACCATTTAAGATGGTAGATTTCTCATTTCCACCTTTGGCCACTAGAGGGCACCCTTCCTGTCCTTGCAGAACTTCTTCTTCTGTTGCCTCCCTCATTTCCTGTCTAACCATACCTGTGTGTTTGTTGTTTTCCTTGCTTGATTAATGCTCGATTTAAGTTCCCTGGTTTTTCTGCTTAGTTGCTGGAGCATGGCATCAAGTCAGGTTATGTTTGAGTTTCTCATATTTGCTATTGTTTGGTTTAATCCCTGTTTGTTTATATTTGGTGTTTTCTAGGTTTTTTTTTTCCTTTCTAATTTCTGAGTTTCTGGTTGTCCTGGGTCCTTCGTGTTTTCTCTTCCTTGAGTCTGTTTCCTTGGTGTGTTGTCAGTAATAAAGAAGTTCTGCATGTGCATCTGTCTCCCTGGACTCTCCACATGACAAGATTAAGTCTTTTTCTTAAAAAAAAAAAAAACAAAAAAAAAAATACAGTCTGTGGCCATTATATGTAGTTCACAGACAGATTACTGAATGATCTGAACAACTGCTTTTCTCTGTTCGCTTGTACTTAGATTGTGTGGGTGCGGTAAGCCACAGGTATGGCACTGGTCCAGTCCCTTCCAGTGACTACTGACCACCAACCACCAGGTCTGGAGAGTCGTAGACAACGTTCCTCTCCTGTTTCATCACCGTGCCTAGGGGCCATGGGCTCTGTAAGCAGTATGATCCCCAGCCACACCGCGTACCACGGTCGGAACAACTTAGAGGTCACGGCTCAGCTCCGCCGGGGTACACCAGGCTCAGGACGACTCCTCTCTGATTCCACTCGTGAATTTTTTGTAAGTCAAACACCATCAAGCAAGAGGAAGGCCATCGCAGCTCGTGGGAAAGGAATTGGCGGGCGATCATATTCACATGAAGATTTGATCACTGACTGGAATGATAACTGGTTGGATTCAGGCCAGAATGGAGGGGAGATTGGTGTGGAAGGGCCTCCTAAACTGGTTCCTGTTTCTGGGCAGTTAGAGAGGGTAAGTACTGCATACAAGAGGGTCTAAAATTATATGTACACTAAAAATTAGTGGCAGCAAAGTAACTGTAAGACGATGGCATGTTCTTAAGCCTATGCAGGTTTATAGAAATATAGAGATATAGTTTACATTTATGGAGAGAGTACCTGGACTGTTACAACCTGGAACTAAAGTTGACTTAATTGGGATGGATGTCATGAATCACACAAATAGCCCAGTGTGTAAGAGAACCAATATAGTTTGAAAAATTATTTACAAATAAAAAAATGGGACTACCAAATAAAATAATGGCACTACCAAATATTGATCAATTGGGGTGAATAATTTTAACCATTTGTACTTTGCAGAACGTACAGCAGGCCATCATCCGACCAACAGCTTTCAAGCCTGTGGTGCCAAAGAGCAGAAATGCCATGCAGTATCTCTCGCCACGGCTAGGGGGAGGTTTATCGGGGAGCCAGGGCAACATCAGTGTACTCTCTCCAGAACAGGACACCATCAGCCCAGTAACCACAGAACGACGTAGCTCCTACAGTGGAGCCCGAAATGGCTTGTTCAGCCAGTCCTTCACTATGACGGACTCGGGACGGAACTCTTTAACCAACCTGAATGCATACAATGGCCCTGTTTATAGTTTAAACCAAGCCGAAGCTAGCAAGCCTGTGCTTAGCCATGGACACTCCAATTCAGACAGTGGACGTTCATCTTCTAGCAAAAGCACAGGGTCTCTTGGAAGTCGCAGTCAACCGGGTATATCAGACATGGGATCAGGTGGACCCTCTCCTCCACCAATAGAGGCTTATGAGGCCATTGTGAGAGACTTGGAGGACAAATTGAGGGAGAGAGAGCTGGAGCTGCAGCACCTGAGAGAGAACCTAGATGAGAATGAGGTGGCTATTTGTCAGGTTAGTAAAGAGTGTTTCCATCATGTCCTACATCAAAATGGACCAAAGTGTACCATTGCACTGGTAATTAGGCTTTGAAGCTTTTCAGCTTAAAATGTCTTATTAAAAATATACTTGAAAAACAAAGACAGCACTAAGATGCCATAATTCAAACATTCCTTAACCATAAACATGTCCAAATAACCATAACTAACCTCTTTGGAAAAAAAAAAAAATTCTGCTGGCAGGTGTATGAAGAGAAGCAGAAACGCAGTGAGCTAGAGATGGAAGAATTGCGACAGAGCTGTGCCACTAAAATGCAAAAGGCCTCGCAGAAGGCCCAGCGGGCACAGCAGCTCCTTCAGTTCCAGTTCCTCCAGATTCAGCAGGAGAAAACGAAACTGCATGATGAATTTACACAAGTCCTGCAGGAACGTGACCAGCTTGAGGAACGCTGTGCTTCCTTTGAACGGGAACACACACAACTGGGACCCAGACTGGAGGAGACCAAATGGGAGGTGAGATGAGAGAGAAACTAATTCAGGCCAGGAGAACGAAATTGCACCTTTGGAGTTTATTTCAAAGGCTAACGTAGAGCACATAATGCAGCTAATGAACATAATTAAACAGGAAACAAGCATGATAGACTAGGTCATAACAAAACGTGACTGAAATTACATGACAGCGGTAAAACATGCTACAGACAATGTAAAAAAAAAAAAAAGGGACTGACCAACATAGCAACAGGAACTAGAGCTAGAGAGAAGAGAAGAAGGATAATAATTTTAATTGGACTGATACTAGAGCTAGACTGAGAAAACCGAGCCAATGATCATGTTGAATCTTCATTGCCTAGGTTAATCTTCTTTCTGAACGGAAACTAGACTGGACCACAACTGGAGACGAGAGCCACAGGGTCAGTCATGAACAGAACAGAGCAGGACTTTCAGCACAGATAGAGAGACAAAATAGAACTAAAGGCTATTCCAGATCTTTATCGCGCTTCACTGGGACATGATGCCATCTTAACTGGGACAGCAGAACAGCAGGGATGTGCAGCAGGGGCAGCAAAGCTAGAGATCAGAAACAAACTGTGACTGTGAGCAGTGTTTGAGGTTTGGATTGAGGAAAATTGTAAGTAAAGGATTCTTTCAGTGGATGATGACTCCTACTGTCTGAAAGGGTTCTACTCTGGACCTTTTGTGAAATGGATACTCCTTGTTTAGGGTTGTAAATACTTTTAAGGGTTTCCTGAGAGGGGCAAAGAAATAACCCTTATATAGGCTAGATTGTGTAGGTATGGGTTCAGAAACAGCACCATAGAGGCCATGGTGATTCAAGCAGCTTTGACCAGGGCCTGCCATGGTGGTCTGAGGAAAGACGGACCATGGTGGGTATTTATGGTATAACATATTTCATGTAGTAGTGAAACAGGCTAATACCTCTGTGTGTATCTTGGAGAAGCAGACATATAAACAGAATGAGACTGTGGTGAATGACAGAGAGGCGTTATGATTACCTGTGAGGGCTTGATGTCAGAAATCCAGAAAATCAGAAGGCCCAAGGATCTACTTCTAAAAGTCTTTCAACCGGTCAGACATGAAACTAAGCGAAGGATTGCTATTTCTGAATGTTGATTACTGTTGCTAAAGCCCAAGAGTGTGCCATTTCGTGTAGGTCTTCCATTACCTACTGTTATATAAACATATTGGTGTCAAAAGCAATGTTGGTGCAAGCTAATTTAAGTATGTAGTTGACTAAGCTAAATGTTGCTCTACAAACCTGTACATTAGGTACATTGAAGCTTTAAAGGGCTTTCCTTTGAAAGAAGAATCCAAAAAGAACCCACCAGGCCACACTGGGTCCTGTGACATTTTTAGCTCTCTCCTGTCTACTCAGGTTCCTTGAATCACTCTATTATGACACCCATGGCTTAAAGTTACAACTTTAAGTTAAATGACACCCAACACTGTCCAACATTGATAAAAATCTGATAATATTGCATTATGGGTACCTATACCCTCTTGATTAGCTTTGCTGTTCATTATATTTATCAATCACATAGCTCTTTCCTAAATGTGTCTTACATTATACAGTTATGTCCTTATTCATCTCCAGGTATGTCAGAAGACAGGTGAGATCTCTTTGCTAAAACAGCAGTTGAAGGACTTGCAGGCAGAGCTGTCTCAGCGAGTGGGAGAGGTGGTGACACTACGAGGGCAGTTGCGAGAGGTGCGGGCTGAGCTTCAGAATAGCCAGAGCCAACTGCAGGAGGCACACACACATGCACACACTCGTGTCCTAGAGCTGGAGGTGTCCGAGAACGAGCTGCAACGGCGAAAGAGCGAGAACGAGCTGCTGCGAGAGAAAATGAGCCATTTAGAGGAGGAGGCGATGCGTCTTCGCCAGGCTTTGAACGAATATGCTGAGGCTCCACCCATCATGCAGGAATCAGGCTACAGAGGAGGTGCAAGGGGTGGTGCAAGTATTGAGGAGCAAAGGCTGGGAAGTGATTGCGAGGAGGCCAAAGGTCAGCGTGAGAGTTCCAGGCAGCAGGTGGAGAGGATGAAAGGTGAGCTGGCTCGCCAGAAGCAGCTGGTTGAGGATCAGGCTGCAACGTTTGAGAATGAGCGCCACTGCTGGGAAGAGGAGAAGGACAAAGTGATTCGTTATCAGAAGCAGCTGCAGCAGAACTATGTTCAGATGTACCGGCGCAACCGTGAGCTTGAGGCAGCCCTACGCGAGCTTAGTCTGGAGTTGGAGAAACGAGAGCAAGACGACGAGAGCAGCGGCAATGAAGTCACCTTTGACGATGTTGCTGCAACCGAGATATAACACTCTACAGGCCAAATTCAACTCGAGTTGCTCATTCACAGTTGCATATTTAATCGATGCCCTGTTGACCCAGGCCATCACTTTTAATTTCAAAGCAATATCCAAATACAGCGCTTTTGCTCACTGATTGAAACACACATACATGGGATTCACTTGCACTAAACCATAAAGCAGCAATCTTTCAATAAACGCAAAAGAAGAGTTGGAAGAAGATCCGCAATTGTGTTTGTCATACCGGTATTCTGACAAATACCACCTGCTACACCAGGATTGGCTAGTAGTCCTTGCATCCAAGGAGCTCACTGACTGGACAGTTGAAATGCTAGATTGAAAAAATAAAACCAAGATAAATCATGTCAGAATTCTACCTTTATTGTAAATATTTAAACTATTAATTAAAGTGAAAAAGAATAAGAATCATTTTAGAGAAAAAAACAAACAAAAAAAAAAACATACAATACCCAGCTTGCATAAGTGTGCACACCATTTTATAACTGGGAATGTGGCAGTGTTCAGAATGAACCACATTCAATCTCATTTTTTAATTACTAATTACACCTGTTCCTAAATGATTCTCCTGACATCATCTTGGTAACATCCGATTAGAAAAACCATGGGCTACAAAGAGCATACAAAGCAGGTGCAGGATCTCATTGTTGAAAAAATATCAATCAGGAGAGGGTTTACAAGGCATTGGTTGCTCCTTGAATGTGACAACAATTTCCCAGTTTCTTCATATGTCTGGGATGTGGGGTAGGGTGGCAAGACCGAGGCCTTTTTCAACCAAAATAAATAAATAAATAAAAGAAATCATCCAATCTCCTGAAACCATGTGGAATAATATCTAATGATCTGATGAGACCAAAGTTGAACTTTTTGGTCATAATACCAAAGGAAATGTTTGGCACACAAAAAAAAATCATCATCACATCACGAAAAGAACACCATCCCCACGGTGAAGCATGTATCATACTTGGGGTTGCTTTTCTTCAGCTGCAACTGTGGCTTTAATCAGGGTTGAGGGAATAATCAATAGCTCCAAATACCAGTCAAATTTGGCACGGAACTTTAAAGAGGTCATACGATGATTTTAAAAGTTAATTATTTTTTTTATTGTGTGTAATCGAATAGATTAACTTACTTTAATGTTCAAAAAACACATTATTTTTCACATACTCTAAATTATTGCACTACCTCTATTCCCAGTCCGTCTGAAACACTCTGAGTTCCAGTTTCTCCAATGCCCCTCCTTCTGAAAAGCCCTGAGTACTCTGATTGGTCAGCTGACCCATTGCGTTGTGATTGACCAAAAAGCTCAAGCGTGTGTCGGAAATGTGACGCCCCTTACCATAATCGTGAGCTTCCGCTTCTAAAGCACTTAACACAGTTAATAATGTCGTCGGTTTTACCGTACCAGTTCGAGCCCAAGTCAGATTCTGAAAATCAGGATGATCGAGCAGATCAAGCATAACCGTCTTTGCAAGCACGACTTGAGCAGAACGTTTCATAGTTGTAAGTTTTTATTTTGTAACTCTCCTACCTTTCAGAAACAATGTTAGAATGGTTTAATTTGTCTTCTTCACTGTAACAACTTTGTCTTGAAGTGACAACATATAATACATTAAATTAATAAATAAATAAAACATATGGTGGCATTATGCTAATATTTCAAATTGTGCGGAATTAAGATCTGGACTCCGATCGAGGTGTTTTAGGCAGGTCTGGAGCAGTGTTCTGTGTCAGATGGAATAAATCCCTTTGTGGGAGACTTTATTGTTGTAACTTTGCAGATCTTATACATGCACAAACAGATACATTACACACTAAAGGAAACGGAAAACATTGAAAAGTATGATATGATCCCTTTAAGTCTTCTTCTAAAACATTTCAAATGAAGAGGAATTTCACCTTTCAGCATGACGACGACCCAAAACAAACCTCCAGATCAACAAAGGAGTGGCTTCACCAAAACAAGTTTATGGTTTTGGAAGTTCAGACCTAAATCCAATCTGTGTGGTGACCTGAAGAGGACTCTGCACAGGATATGCTCAGTCAATCTGGCAAGAGTTAGAATGCTTTTGCAAGGAAGAATCGCGAAATATTGCTAAGTCAAGACGTGCCAAACTGACTGACTCTTACCCAAAAAGAATGAATACTATAATAAAATTTAAAGGTGCTTCAACTAAGTATTAGTTTAGGGTGTGCACACTTATGCAACCAGGTTATAGTACATTTTTTATTTTTCATTTCATTCTTATTGTTTTTCACTTTTATTAGTAGATTAAAAATTTACAATAAAGGTAGAAAAGGTTCTGACGTGATTTATCTTGGTTTCATTTTCTACATCACAAAAACCTGCCATTTTAACAGGGGTATGTAGACTTTTTAGATCCACTGTATAGCCAAGAGAAGAGATTTCTTAGAATATTGGTGAGGAAGAGGTAATGCTTCTCTATTGCTTCTCAAGGTCTGTTTTTGCTTTCATTTCAACTTCCTGATTGTCCAATTAGTGGAAAATTTGAAGTACAACTAAATTCGGTAAGCACTTTATCCTGGTCAGGGTCACAGTGGAGCCAGAACCAATCCCAGGAACACTGGGCACAGTTCAGGAATACATCCTGGATGTCAAATCAGTTCATCACATGGTACCATGTACAAACACATTCGGCAAATTCCTCTACAAGTTCACCCTTTGCCTATTCTAAATTATTAGCAATATAAGCAATATTTATGGGCACAGATTTCCCAAATCCCTTTCCATATCCATATACAATGTCCACCAGAATTAAATAATAATGACTAAAATCATCATTTAGTCAATCATGACTAAATGTTTGAACTCTTTTAATTCAACCCCTTGTCAGAGTGACCTGAGGTTTATCACTATAATCTAATTATAAATATTTTTTAAATAATTTTTATTTCATGTAAATTACAATAGACAATTTTAAAATTTTGACCCAAATGGAACATAAAGGTTAATATGCAATCTGTCTTTCCAGTGCTACACTAACGTTATCATACTGAACATCAGTTCACATATACAGGACCGTGAAGAGGTCATAACAAGTTTGTATTTTCTATATTTAGGTCATGATTACATCACATTTTATGTGACTATATAGTGTAGGCTAAGCCATCTCAATTGTCTTGAGATGCTCTAATTACAGTACATCACACAAACTGTAAAGTTCAAGTTTATATGCCTCATACTCATACTTCTTTTCTGTGTTCATATCGAATGCATCATTTATTTGTCATGTTTAATGCAATCACGCTCATATACAACATGTAGGCTGTGAAACTAAAAGTTACGCCGATTAAATACCTAATGATGGAGTGTCGTCTCAGGAGACATCACTTCAGCAATGTACAACTGCTTTGTCTGACCTTTGAATGTTTTGTAGTTAATTCAATAGTCACTTAAGTGCACTTTGTGTGTAAAGAGTTTGTGTGACGTGAGTGATTATTCCACCTCATCATACATCAGTTGAGAAGAGCTCTACCCCATGATGAAGTAGCAAAAAGCAGCTCATTTAAATCCCAGACCAAAAGAGACGTACCTAGACGTGTGTGCGTTTGCACATGTATACAGTACAGTTTAGAAAAGAAAAAAAAAACAGGTTATTGATGGTGTCTTGGAGAATTGAGGATTCTTTGATTCTTAAAAGGGTTCAACTGGTTCTGTTGTGGACATACTCTGTTGTGTGGTTCTACATAGAACCTTTAGAGTTTCGTCAGAGGGACAAGACAAAAAACTATTTAGCAGGGGTGGACAAATCAGTAACCTGGGTGCCTGGGACAAGCAGATTTCATGTCCAGGGTATTTGGATTTTTTTTAGTTATAGTCACCTGGTGGTCAAGTACAGTAGGTTTAATAGCCGGAAAAAAAAAAAAAAAAAACGTACCCTTAATTGACTTAGACAAAACAAAAGTTTTTATTTGTTGGACAAAGCCATCATATAACTCTACTAGTAGATATCTGGAGAAAAAAAAGACACTACCCAGACTCAAATAGTAGATTTTATGTGCAATGAGAGGACAGAACATTATATCTCATATGAAACAATTGGACAATGACTTGTAAATTTTTTGTTGAGGCCACAAACCTGATGTGCTACAGTACATGATCATCCACTTTATTAATTTCACTTGTTCATAATTAATGAACTTAACTTAATGTTAGCTAATATTTTTTAACTTGGTCAAAAGACTTTCCAGGCAACCAAAAAAATGGTACTGGGCAGTGCATTAGAGCTTTTCTAACCTGTTGTGCTGACTAATGATTTTATGATTTGTCCATCCCTGTTTTAGGATTCTAAATACATTGTAAACACGGATACGTTCATTTAATTAAAAAAAAAAAAAATGAGGAAAGTAATTACCTCATAAATCTTTTATGTTGATAAATCAATTTCTTTAAGCCAAATACACTTAAATATAACAAACTTTTAACTCAAACTTCCATCCACCCATCCATCCATCCATCCTCTACCGCTTACCCCTTCTTCAGGGTCATGGGGAACCTGGAGCCTATCCCAGGGAGTATCGGGCACAAGGCGGGGTACACCCTGGACAGGGTGCCAGTAACTCAAACTTCTTATATTTATTTGTATTTGGATTAAAGAAATTGATGTATCAACTTAAAAATTTTGAGGTAGTTAGTTTCCTCAATTTTTTGGAGTTAAATGAACTTATCCGATTTTACAGTGTAGAAAACCTTTTTTTTCTAAGAGTGTATTGAAACAAACAACACAATTTTTTTGGGTATAGTAGGGCCCAAAAGTCTCAGTCCACTACCACAAATTACCCTTATTGACCCTGCGCGATGAAGGTTATTTCTTCAAGTAGGACTTGACTCAAATGTTCCTGGCTGAGCAATCCATAGATCACAATTCCCTCCAGAACACTGGCCATGAGGTTATTATGTACAGTAGTGTTTCATTGAAGGTCATGAAAATTGAGCCAAAGTCTCAATCCATTTGAAAACACTGAAACTACAGACAGTTACTGAAATGAGGACTTTGTGGCATTACCTAGCAATGCATACTAGCACAGATTAATATGGTAAATATTTTAATCATTTGAATGAACAATGGTACTTAATTGTATGACCTGAAACGAAAAACTACCTAATAGATTTTCTGTCTGGAAGCCAAATAGCAATTAACACTTAAAAAATATATTTAATTAGATGTGGTGAAAAAAATAACTTATGTCTATATTTTGCAAAAAAATAAATAAAGCAGATTTCAATTATTTTGTTTCTGTTCGAAATGTGTGTAGGCCTGGGAAAACCCTTTATGAATTATGTCTACTATATATAGTTCTGAAAACTATATGAAGACTTTCCTGAACTGAAACATGTTTGTCTTTTGCATATATCTTAGCCATAATACAGGTCTACCCTTTTAAAATCTGGTTACTTCCAAAAATGATAACATGAGAAAACTGTATTTAAGGATTCATATCTGTTTTACTATAGCACATAAATAAACATCAACTTCATCAAAGCATGACATCATGCTTAGCCTGGAAGGTTTTAGATAACCTAGGCAAGGTAAAATTACTAATAAAAACAGCATCGTGCCATTTTGGAGAAATATTTTATGAAATCGTAAAGTTGAAGTATGCTATAGATTAAAAATAAATAAATAAAATAAATAAATAATAATAATAATAATAATAATAATAATGGATGGATGGATTGATGGATAATATAATAATTGGTCCAAACCTGATTTTTCATCTTTTTGGCTGTTAGTTACATTGAAATTTTTTTCCCCAGGCTGCCACATAAAAGGGTTGGTAATGATGAAGGAAGATAAAACCTCTTGTTAATGAACATTATTATGACATGAGGCTGAATGCTGGGTCACTCCCATTAATTAATTGTGATTTTATGTGGACTTATTTTAATCATGGATGGAATAGACACAATGAGATAATGTATAAATATGAGTGTATGTACTAATGCTGACATTCATAGTTTGTTAGTGTTGAGCAATGCTATAAATAATTTTAGTTGTGAAAACCCTAATGTTAATAATAAAAAAAAAAGTTTTTGCTAATGAACTTAGACTTTTGAACTCTATTGTACATATAATATTTGGCACCTAAACATGATGGAATGAAGAAACTGAAATTAAATGTGTATGTTATTGCAAATTCCCCCAAAGAGGCCATTATATATACTGTGAAACACAAAGGTGTTCTGCCAAAACATTGCATATTATATATCTATATATATAATATATATAATTCCTTGTCATAAATATCTCCTGAGGTATATAAAGTTAAGGAATAAAAAGAAAAAAACAAGTATCCTAATCTCAATACTTGTAATATACCTGTATATGGACACACTTTAGATATTTGGTAATATATTGTTGTATAATATAGAGTAGTCACTGTGAGTAGACCAAAGCATTGTTTGACGTGGTTGTTTTGCCGTTAATGTGGTGAAAGTGTCACAGAGTGTGAGTTCTATATACATAATAATTTTTTAAACTATTACAGTATTTGTATGAAGCCATGATATTGTATTTTTTTTCATGCTGTATATTTCTGAATGTTTTTAATAAAAAAAATAAAATATCTGGTAAATAAATGTTGCATTCTGGAGTCAAAATTATTCAGCCATTCTTTACTGTGAATGATGAGTGGCCCAGATATCTAATTTACATTTACATTTATTCACTTAGCAGACAGTTTTATCCAAAGCGACTTACAAGCAAAGTGATATCAGGATTACATTTCTATATGCAATCCTGTCACTGCTTGGTAAAAGGGCATCATTCACACTGCTGAATTCTGTGCCAAGGATCATTCCTGGATTAATCCTAATATACACACACTTGCATCATGCACTTCATTCCTGTATCTGCATGCTACAGCTCGTGCGAGGGCCAGTTCCAACCTAAATTTTCATCATTCAATAAAGTCAACAAAAAAAGAGCCTCTCCTTTTTTTTTCTCCTTGTCAGTTATTATGCACGCAGTTAACCCTTGCTGTATTGATATGTGGTTAATTCTATTTTACAGTACAAAACTACAATATGTGTTGTAACATGGGAAATGTACATGATGAATTGAGAGCATTATAGTAGAGCATTGTAGCATAATAGACAAAAATAAGGGTGAAATTGGCTATAAATAAATTACAGGTCTTGCATGAAGAGATATGTGTGTTAAATTATTTTAGCTAGCATTAACATTGTTTTCTCTCCAGACTAAATTAAGATATTTACAGTACCTTGCGAAAGTATTCGGCCCCCTTGAACTGTTCAACCTTTTGCCACGTTTCAGGCCTCAAACATAAAGATATAAAAAACACACCATCCCCACTGTCAAACATGGTGGTGGCAGCATCATGGTTTG
>JAFFST010054893.1:85540-98040 GCA_022414735.1 Noturus placidus | reverse complement strand
TTGTTCGTAATTAAGCCGCGTGTCTTAATCATCGCAGTGATGATGTCATTTTCCACTCAAGGGGAATTTTCCTCTTCGGTCATGTTTGTAGTATTCCAGCCACACGTGAGGTTCCGGGTAACTCTGTTTAAGGAATACTGTTCTAGAGAAACCGAAGCTGTGTTCATGTCGCGTTCACAAGAAGATTCCCGCTTTCAATTTCTCGCGCACGTACGTTTCCGCGTACGTCTTTTCTGAGCACTTTGTTCTGAGTACAGAATGGAGTAGTTCTGGCTCGTCTTCACCACCTCCTCGGCATGCTCACTCGGTCCCCTCGGTCAGTAGCTAGCGTATGCTCAGCTCATGGTTCCCGGTTACGAAGTGACAACGTTCCGGAAAACGTATCCGCTTTACCTTCAAGAACTTTAGTCTCTTTGAAGTCACACGTCAAAAAAAGCCCACATTGAACGCTCCGGAAGTGAGAAAGTGTGGTCTCGAACTCCAGACTCCGACAAGGCATTCCAGAACACGACCGCCTCAAGTTAGCCTTGTAGAACGGCAGCGGTTCGTGTTTTACAGTCAGAAAGACGGAACAATAATTCTAGGATCTACAGCAACAAGGAAATACATCCGTAGCTAATATTCCAGACGCACTTTAGATAACGCAATATGTCTGAAAAGCGAGGCACACTGTAGGACGTGCCGTTCCAGTGCGACAGCAAACATCTGTGAGCAACAAAAAGTGGTTCGAACCGCGTTCCACACGTACAGCAGGTAAGTAAAGTTTACACGTAAACGTTCTAAACACCGGCAGCAGTCTCAGATCGCGACAACACAACGCTTCAAGGGTCATGATTACAGATGAGCGTTCGAGAACAACAGCAAGAGCTGTGGCTCAGTCGGTAGAGCGAGTTCTCCACTAATCCCCTAATCGTAGGGTTGGTGGTTCAAATCCCGGCCCGGGTGATCCCATGCCGAAGTGTCCTTGGGCAAGACACTGAACCCTAAGTTGCCCCCGATGGCAAGCTAGCACCTTGCATGCAGCTCTGCTACCATTGGTGTGTGAGTGTGTCTCATTTGTAAGTCGCTTTGGATAAAAGCGTCCGCTAAATATGTAAATGTAAGAGCTCTAGAATTCTAGATTCAGCATTCGGTGAACAATAACAGCAGTGCCTCGAAGTCAGAAAGAGATACACTACAAGAGCGGCATGACGTGGCGTGACCACCGGGATCGTGTGAATGTTGTAGAATTGAGAGAGCAGTGGCAATGCGAAAGAAGAAATCACAGTAAGTGTACAAATAGATCTGTAATAACAGTCAGGTCTTGGGCTTATTACTCTACAGTGAACAATCCAGCCACCAAAGAGGCAGGTTCCTCTAGATGTCAGCGAAGAACATCAAGAAAAGCAATTTATACCGATAATGATAAACGACGAAGTCAACTGAGCTGCAACAACCAAGATGGCGCACAAACAAGCCAACGTCATAATCACGATGTGCGCAATTTACACGTCAAACAACGCTGAAGCCAATTCATCGGGAAGACGACGCCGCAACACTGCTAACACACTCCTCCAGTTTTCTTTTGCATAGACAAGTCAGAATATTTATTCGTCTTCTGACGTGTTCAGCCATGCGTTCTTGAGCTGAACGACACTGTTAGCTCGTGAAGGTAACTCGAGGTGAACCTGCGTATCACGTGGCGAGAAGACGATTGCCCGAAGTTTACAGAGACGGAGAGAACACACCTTGTGAGCCTGGTCAACATTTGCGTGCTATCTGCAAGGGAGTTGGGACGTTATCTGTCTCCATAAGCTGCAACAATGGAAGTGCCTGTCCGTCTAGGTTACACAAATTCTGCTCGATTTGCAAACGTCCTTCGACATGGCGCCAGTGCATTTATTTGTTTCTGTTTCTTTTTAAAGTAACATATTTATTTTGCATAGATCTTCATGACAAGATCTTGCGATGGGCCTCGCACGCTAAAGGTTAGTCGTAGAGACACTACAGCACATGGACGATTGTTCCCTCAGGAAATTAGACAGATTTTCTTTTGCATTTGTGGACACAACATTCTGAACGCCACTTGATATATGCCCATATATGGATCTCTTTTGTCCAGGCACCAGCCACTCTGTATGACAGGATTAGTGATTAGGCTTTACGGGGTCATTGTCAAGGGAATCAAGGACGGTACAGTAAGGGAAGAAAACAACCTCTAATGACATACTCAGGCCTTTAACTTTTGACCTTTTGACCTCCGGGCAGATCGGGTCCTGAGCACGCTGTGCTTTATCATCCACTGTATATAAGACAAAAGGCTTACTTATCTTCCTGGACTGTGGTCATGTGGGTTGCATGACTCTTTGACTTCACATAACAGCAGTCGGATCATTTTGTTCTGGTACGAGTGTACGGCGAGTATCCAAGCACCCGACGTGAAGGATCACAGACCTGAACCTTGACCAATCGAGTGTCTCTCGATTAATAGCAAAGCAACGCATCATAACAGGACGCAAGTCAGTGTAGCGATGGCTGTTTCCATCCATGTTTAGGCGTAAAGCACCAATAAAAGCACCATTAGGAATAAAACCCTGGAGGCGGATAGGAGATTCTATTTCCTTTGATTTAAGCCCATTTTGGTGATTTACCTCAGAATGATGGTGGTAAAGATTTGGGCGAACGCAGCAGCTCAGAGTCGATAGCAGAGGAGGTGCATAGGTGCGTGGTGTAACGCATAAATCCAAGACTCCAGTGAGGAACATGAGCAGAAAGAGCAACCAATACAGTTGACATATTGATTATAGAGGCATCAATCGGAGGAAATCATTCACATAGCCAACTACAAAACGTATCTGACCATCCTGCTTCCGTACAAGACTACACTGGATAAAGCGAGCTTTAGCTTGAGTCAGCTTGCTGTTGTGTAAGCTAGCAAGATGGTACAACAATCGGCTCTCACTGGAGTACCGTACAGTCAACAGAACATAATTAGCTAGTTAGCTCATTGCACCCAAAAATAAGGTACTAAATAGAACTGTCTAGCATTTGAGTAACTAAAGAGAAACTGCCAAAGAGCTAGTTAGCTTGATAGCTAGTCACGCTCGGGATAAAATGAAGCTAAACGTTATCCGCATCACTAGACGGCTAGCTAGCTCATTAGCGTAACTTGGATACAGTCCTCAAGGGCCTGTTTGTAAGTATTATGTCAACAGATGATAAGTTAACCGTAATGCTGCAGTTATAGACAATGATAGATGTGTACTTGATCTAAACTTGCTCTGACGTCCAGCTAACTCCCCACTGTCACCAAGAAGACACCAGAAACTTCCCTCAAACTCCTTCTCCAATTTTCTCAACACTAATATGCACTACGATGTTTAGCAAATTAGCATTTTCTAACAAAATGGTCGAAATGTTCTAGACAATGGATTTTTTAAAAAAAATTTTCATGACCACATGACCACAGAACCTTCTGGCAGTTGACGAAGAGGCATGAAATGATTGACTGTGTTTTTGATTTGGCGGGACCCATCGTCCAGTCAAAGAGGGGGCTTGACTGAGCAGACAGAGTCACGTATACGTGGCTGGAGACAAGCAGGTGAGAGGGATGAAAGCAGGTCAGCTGCATGTGAGGACATCTTACAGGGTCTTGTTCGAGAAAAGTCCTCCAACGTGGTGTTTTGATCGGTATTCCATCAGGCACCAGCTGCACGTGTCTCCAACATCCAGGCCTGCATATCTCTCCATCCTGATCTCTTCTCTCATCTGCAAGATTGAAGAAACTTGTATGTGATCTGTGGAGTTCATCAGGCACTCTCGCATTGATCACTTCATCATTCCGCTGATCTGGGGTGAAGTTAGACTGGCCATGGACAGATATACGAGGTAGCAGTGTCATGGACAAATAATAAATTCATTAGAAAACCATGTAAATGTTCTCCCATGTTTTGGTTGCCCCAGAGACTTAACTGATGTAGCTAACATAATGTAATAACATATGGTGAGCTAGTTAGCTAGTTAACGGCATTAATACCGACTTAGGAGAAACAAACAAGTATATGATTTCCCAGATAGGAGGACGACTCTGTTTAGTCCTTATCACCTCGACTCTGTTTAGTCCTCTCTGGTATTCTTACCTGCTCGGGTGTGAGTCTGCACTCTGGCCTCACACACTCACACCCCTCCTGCTCCTCTTCCTCAGTGTGAAGGCCCCCTGCTGAAGCATCGGTCTGATAGGAGATTGAGTCCGGCCAAGTGGATAATGAATCGTTTCATCTGTATGACATGGCTATGCACCTCCAACTTTCATCAGGGGTCATAAGAGAGAAAGAGAGAGGAAGAGAGAGAGAGAGAGGAAGAGAAAGGGAGAGAGAAAGAGGGAGAGAGAGAGGGAGGGAGAGGGAAAGAGAAAGAGAGTGTGAGAGAGAAAGAGAGAGAGAGGGAGAGAGAGAGACAGACAGAGATAGAGAGGGAGAGAGAGAGAGGGAGAGAGAGAGAGAGAGAGAGAGAGGGAGAGAGAGGGAGAGAGAAAGAGTGTGAGAGAGAAAGAGAGTGTGAGAGAGAAAGAGAGAAAGAGGGAGAGAGAGAGAGAGGAGAGAGAGGGAGAGAGAGAGAGAGAAGTAGAGAGAGGGAGGGAGAGGGAAAGAGAGGGAGAGAGATAGAAGGAGAGAGAGAGAGGGAGAGAGAGAGTGAGAGAGAGAGAGAGAGAGAGAGAGAGAGAAAGGAAGAATTGTAATTGAATGTTTGAATTATATTATCTATTTGGGTTCTTGAATAGTTCTAGAGCAACACGGATTCCACGGAGGTCACTTAGGAAACATACTGAGCCGTGTTCCATTTGTTTTTCATGAGTGAAAGTAAAACGCATAAATAACTAAATAACTGTTGATGCTTATGATATATTTTTGCATGCATTATCTTATCTTAAAGCAGTCTTTAGTTTTGGCAATGATTGTTTTGGTTAAACTTGGATCTCGCACATCAATGATACAGAGCTAAGATAATGTTAAGTGTCTCACTGACTTGCTTTAGAGTAAGGACAGAAAAAATGTGATCTCACCCTATAAAAGATCAACACAGTTTTGGTTTGGAAATGGTTATGCCCAGATGCCCTCCTCGTCATCCTGTGAGTGGCAGCGTGATGTTAGAACAGTTAGACGAGAGGTCAGAATGTCAGTGGACAGGCATCTACATTAGAATCTCACAGTCTGAAAAGAACAGAATCAGGTCAAAATCTGAACCTACCGGATCTGGAGTGGGTCTGTGTCCTGCGTGGGGTGGCCCACGGGCGGGGGCACGGTGGTGCGGCGGTGGATGTCGTGGTTGCGGCCCGTGAGGAGCGGCATGAGGAGGGTGGTGGGGGTGTTGAGGGTGTTGAGGATGTTGGGAGTGTTGGGGGTGTTGGGGATGGGGGCCCTGTTGCGGTGGTGGGCCGTGTTGAGGGTGCTGTTGGTGTTGCTGAGGAGGTGGACCAGCATGTGGGTGCTGTTGGTGTGGCTGTTGGGCATGTGGGTGCTGTTGGTGTGGCTGTTGGGCATGTGGGTGCTGTTGGTGTGGCTGTTGAGGCCTGGGTGGGTGTTGGTGGGGGCCTGGTGGCTGGGGGTGCTGGGGGTACGGCGGATGAGGTGTCTGTTGAGGATGAGGGTGTGACGGTAAGGGTTGAGGATGTTGGGGATGAAGGGTGTGTGGGTAGAGGGGTTGCTGTTGAGGAAGAGGAGCATGTGGGTACAGAGGCTGGCCCTGGGCAGGAGGTGCGGCCTGTGGGTGGGGGTGTGGGTGCTGTGGCCCCTGTTGGAGGTGGTGAGGGGGACCATGAGGGTGGTAGTGGTCATCTTCATAGCTGTCTGCCATTAATTTCATTCTGCTCTGGGTCTGTCACGATTACAAAAACACATTATACACATGATAAAGTCATATTTTTTTAGTTCCTTTGAATGCTGTGGAAGTGGCTCTGATGGTTGTGCAGGTGGTTCTAAGTGCTGTGTGAGCGCTTTTTAATGTTGTACAAGCATTTGACGCGCACGAGTGTTTATTGAGTTTCTGTGGGCTCCGTGTGAGTGTTCCAAAAATGTTTCTGTGTGGCGGCTGTGGCTCAGTCACTGAACCCTAAGTTGCCCCCGATGGCAAGCTAGCACCTTGCATGCAGCTCTGCTACCATTGGTGTGTGAGTGTGTCTCATTTGTAAGTCTCTTTGGATAAAAGCGTCTGCTAAATGAATAAATGTAAATGTTTCTGATGCGTTTGTGTTTCAAGCTCACCTGCTGCTTGAGCTGCTGCATTAGTCGATCCTTCTCACGCTTTAATGACATCACCTCCTCCTGGGTTTTCTTCTTATTAGAAGAGGAAAGCTCCAGTAGGGCGATGTTGGCATCCTTCTCACTGATGGCAGCCAGCAGGGCTTGCTGCCTACACACAGGGAGAGTCCCAAAGACAAGATCACGAGAAACTACCCAAGCGTTCTGACTAGAGCCAGACTAGAAGACTAGACCTGTTGGAAAGTATGAATAAAAGAGGCGCTCTCACTTCATCTCCAGAATTTCCTCCAGCTGTTTGCGTCGCTCCTGTCGGAGGTTGGTCAGGTGGCCGTCCCTCTCGGCCAAAGACTGCTGGGTCGAGGACAAGCGCTGCTTAGTGGAATCGAGCTCCTGCCTTGTCTTTTCCAGCACCGTCATCAACTCCTCAATCTGAGAGATGACGCATGCGTGTCAGAGGTACATGGCTATCAGAGCATGCCGAAACTCATCAACGCTACACTTCTCCAGAATCTGGGTTCAAAATGTTCCATTGAATGCTGTGCACACACACACACACACACACACACACACACACACACACACACCTTGGCGCTGTCCATGGGGTTGTCCTTGCGAGGGTCTGGCAGGATGCTGCTGCCCTTTTTCTCTACTTGCTGGCCAAGCTTCATGCCAGGACCCTTTTTGTTCTGGTCTTTGCTTTGCCTGGAACGTCAGGAAAAAAAGACAACCATCAGCAGGGGACGTGGCTAGCCCACTCAAACTGTCCAATCGTGACGTGCCTCCTTTTCTGACTTCTATGGTGCATTTTAAAGATACTAAACACCATTGGATATCAGATGAGTAATTTTCCCCTACATAATGGCGTTAATGGAGTTCTTAAACGCTAGACTGGAACGAGTCATGTGCTTAATTCACAAACTCACAAGTTCGCATTCAGTTCACCTTTCATTGGCTTTCACGCAAACACATTACAAGGACTTACCTTGGTGCAAGACTGCAGGACAGGAAGTGCGGAGAATAGACGAGAACAAGAGAAAAGGACACATTAGAGTCATCTTAAACACAGCTGGAGAAAACACAGAGGATTCAAATCAGGTCCTGAAGAAGGTAATGCAGGATGCTTCATCATCATCATCAGTTTGGCCTCACACAGCCTGTGAGGACCAACATGCAGTGGCCTAATCAGCCCAGCTAGGACAGGAGCAAGGGAACAAGGGTGCGACGATTAGACCAAAATAAAAGAGGTCAAGGACACAAGACTCGATTGTTTTTGATTGAAAAGCCATTTGGGCTTTAAAGGAATAATGCACCTCCAAAATACTAACATCACTGAAAAAAGGTTACTAACCGGAATCAGTTAGCATGTATGCAAATGTTAAGTATGCTAACCGACTCCTGCTAGTTTCCATTAACTTTTAGCGACGTTAGTATTTTATTTGTATTTTTTTCGGTGACGTATTCTTTTAACGCTGCAAATTAGGGGGAGGCGCCATTCAATGCAAAATGAGAGAGAGGGACGAGGGTTAAAAAAGGACAGGAGCTGATGAGAGGAAAAGAGCAGAGACAAAGTGTTGGAGATAATGGTCAGGACTGGATATGACGCAAATGTGCATGACTCAGTGAACGTCATGACATCACAAATGAGGCATTGCATCTTTGGGGGGAGGATCCTTACACGTCAGCTGACATTCGGTGTATGGAAAGAATGCTTTGACACTCTGACACAAAGGGAAAGCATGACTGATTACACCAAAATCCACAAATTAAATCCAAATCACACCAGAAACATACAAAAGAAATGTCACAGACCACAACTGTCTTCTAATGCAATAGTCAAGATGCACATTTTCCATTATATTTATGTTGTAAGGGTCAGTGGATGTTCAGCAGCTGCCCAGAAATAACACACACGATGCACCAATCACAGAAAGGCAGACACACAGAGCAAGAGAGAAAGAGAGAGAGAGAGAGAGAAGACAGAGCAGAAAGACATGCAGGCAGACAGACAGCCAGGCAGACAGACAGACGCGCAGGCAGGTGCAGCCGAGCCGTGATTCAGGGCAGAGCACTCACTTTCCCAGGAAGTCCCACACCATGCCCCCAATCTGCTGTGGGGCAGCGGACACTGAGGGGGCGGAGTCAGCAGGGGCTCTGCCCCCAGGGCGGGGCATAGAGGCAAGGGACAAAAGGGGCGAGGAAACAGGTGGGTGGAGTCATGTATGTATTGGAGAGGATAAGCATCAGATGCAGAGACGAGAAACGTAGAAATGGAGATGGACAGTCGTATATGAGAGCACGCAAGGGTGGAAAATGTCAAATGAGAAGAGAGGGAAAGAGACAGGGAGAGAGAGAAAGAGATTTTAGAGGACAAATATATGACAGGACGAGGGGAAAATGAGAGAGTGGGAGAAAGAGAAAGATAAAGAGAGGGCAAGCCAGCGGAAAAGAACAGAAAGCACAACACACACTGAGTTCAGACACTGAATGCTCGGACAGAGAAATGCATCAGCCGTCTCTGGGGGACAGAGGGCGCTAGTGAGCCTGTGGAAAATCCTCTCAGTTCCCTGCCTTGTTTTTTTATCGATGTATTTTTACACGTGAACTGAATGCTGTCTTCAACATGCTCACACTTCCTCACAACCGGTTTCATCAAGAACTATACAAACGTGACACAAATGACCATGTGACATGCGGACTGATCTCAGAACAAGTCTTTTTTCCACCCAAACAATGACTTTTTTCTTGCATCCTTTGCATTTGAGAAACGTCAGCACCTATGCACAATGTTGTGCCGTAACACTGATCTAATCTGATCTAATCTGATCTAATCTGATCTGAAGCAGTACAAAACGACTAAACTTCAGCGATCACCAAACTGTTGCAGTGAGAGTGACAGCATGGCGTGGTGGCGGCTGGCGTTTAGAAACACTTCACCGACAGAGCTGAGAATTAACGTGTCAGTGAACTGTCAGTTCTGTTCTCACTGGCTCACCTTTAATAAACCGCTAGAACTCCTCATTTCACCGTGCGTACTGGTTTGGTTTAATTACAGAACTACATCAGGAACTACATCACGGTGAAATGTCCGCGTCCTCACCTCTCCAGCTCGGCAATCTTCTTGTCCTTGTCGTTCTTCTCCGTCTCCACGTCACGGAGGATATCCAGCAGCCTCTCGACCTCCGTCTGTGATTTCCCCGACTCCTCCTTGTAGAAGGCCACCTCCTTTTCGAGGAGCTTGACTCGCTCCATGTAATCCGGGTTTCCTCGAGAAACCTGCTGGACCTCCACCTCGTGGGCTTTCTGGAGAGCAAGCACAACGAGTACGGATGACTAGTCGTGTTAAATCGAAGTGAGTGGACTGTTCTTACAATGGCTGTGGAGATCCAGATATGTTTTACCAACATGTCAGTCAACAGACCATCTAAACTGTTTACACTGGGGTGCGGATCATAAGCGCTGCTACGAGAGCATCTGCGCAGTCCAGTAGGGTTTTGTTTTCATTTGTCGATGTGAGCTGTGAAACTGAGACCCGTCTTCACGCTCATTAATCAGAAAACCCAGAACTCACTCAAAGGGAGCGTTTGCACGTGAACAACAACAGCATCGACGACTGACGACGACAGACACAAAGGAGTGAAGGACAGAGCACAGAGACGCAGGCTGAGACATCACACCACGATGCATTAGCTCACTTTATTACCCATAAATCTGCACACAGACGTTCCCACACAGACCGACGGGACAGAACTGAACGTGACGGGATGTTGACCCACAGACAAGCACACCAGGACATGAGGCCATGCAGACAATCTGCACTTGCAATGCATATGTTTGTTTACACACGGCCTGAGAGGCGAGCAGTCAGGCGTTCCTAGAACTCCGTAGTAAAGTAGCTGGGATGTTCCGGCAGCGTGTTTCAGGCATGAGGAACCCGTCTGCATGGTGCTTACAGTACGTCATATATGTGCATATAGTACATACTGTAACCTGGATTTCCTTCATCTGCCTGGACAGATCTGGTACCACACTTCTGCCGAACCATTGAGTCATCAGACGCAAAAGGCTCCTCATGAACGGCGTTAATAGAAAGGGCATGTAACAGCTATAATGCTTCAGGAAGATGCGACAGAGTTGGGGGTTTATGCTATTTTTGTGATTGGCTGTGATTGACAGGGGAGAGAAATGATGCCCCTCCCACCCAGACATCATGGGCAATTTCGCCCCCTTGGCTCCCGTTTTTTTGATGGCTATGGCGCCATGTGACCTGACAATCTCCCAGTGATCAGGAAAATATATACAGTGTATTCTTAAACAAAACACTGTCACTAGTTTCTCAGTCGCGGCCTAGCAACTTTGCTGCAGCGCGCGTGTGTGTGTGTGTGTGTGTGTGTGTGTGTGTGTGTGTGTGTGTGTTTCCTCATGCTTTCAGCACGCGCCGTGTGTGTGGGTCCTGAGAGACACTTACAGGGTTGTTCATCTGATTGAACAGCTGCTCGGCTTGCTGCATTGCAACGGCGAGGAGGAGGAGGAGGAGGAAGAGGGGAGGAGTTAAACAGATGATGAGGAGGATGGAAAATGAGGAAGGGAGACCCAGAGAAACATTGTTAGGTTTAGCATTAGCCACTTTTTAGGACCAGGTACAGTATAAGTTGCCCTTTTTTCTTTTTAAGAAATCACTGATCCAGGAACAGCATTTGTTGTGAAAGCCGATCTGAGCCGTTATTAAGAGAGACGGCAAAAACTGATCTCGGATCAGTGGGGCAGAAAAGAGCAACATACTAAATGAGAAGACACAGAGGGACATTCAGGGGGTAGGGAGGGAGGATGGAGTGCAGATTACAGTAAATGTCAGGCTGAACGTGGCCCAGGGGCGGGGCTTAAAGTGTCCTGTTAAATTACATAAGGACCAGTAAAGCATTCCTGGCTTGACTTGAACATTTCTATCCAATGCACCCATTAATCCACAAAACTCCATGAATTCGGCTTGGTCTGATTAATGGTATACCTTCTGCAGCTGTGTCTCCAGCTTACTGCACTCCTCCTTCTTCTGCTCGATGGCGATCTCCAAAGATTTCAGCTTGGAGTCTTTCTTCAGGCCGGATGAGGCCAAAGAAGAGGCGTGTTCTTTCAGATCTATTAAACTGGACTGGAGACGGAGGGAGAGAAAGCACGACGTTAAGGAGCAGATGGTACACTAGGACAACATCCTGTAGGGCGCGGACACACACACACACACACACACACACACACACACACACACACACACATACACACACACACACATACACTCTGACATTCACCTCTTTCTCTGTGAGCTCCACCTGGAGATTGCTGACCTTCTCCTTCAGGTCTTTGTTCTCTTTCTTGTACAAGTCGAGCTCATCCATGCGCTCCCGGTCCTCCCGCTCTCTCTGCTCCTTCAGACGCTCGATGATTCGCTCCTGAGATACAGGACATTCACAATCACATTCACAATCACAATCCACCATGCAGAGACCACGCCTCCTTCACTATACAGAGACCACGCCTCCTTCATTATACAGAGACCATGCCTTCTTCACTATACAGAGACCACGCCTTCTTCACTAAACAGAGACCACGCCTTCTTCACTATACAGAGACCACGCCTTCTTCACTCTACAGAGACCACACCTTCTTCACTCTACAGAGACCACACCTTCTTCATTATACAGAGACCACGCCTTCTTCACTATACAGAGACCACGCCTTCTTCACTCTACAGAGACCACGCCTTCTTCACTATACAGAGACCACACCTATACATATTATAGTAAATAGACCCTGCAGCAGCAGTTCACCTTCTCAGACAGAGCCTCCTCCAGTGTGGCGAGGGCCGTGTCCGTGTTGGTCGAATCGGTCTGCAGAGACTTCACTCGGTCCTTCAAATTCCCCAGCTGTTTATCTTTATCTCGCAGCTGCTCCTGCAGGTTCTCAATCTGAGACAGACGTGCAGAAGCAGAGAGAGAGAGAGAAATTTAACACGTGCAGGATCTTGCGTAGCCACAGCTAGCATGTTACTTCTTTCACTCCCATCCCAGGAGACATACCTTCTTCTGCAGCACATTTATCTTGCGCTCTTTGACCTCCAACATGTCCTTCATGTCACGGATCTCTCCAGCGAGCGTGCCTTTCTCCTCAGTCAGGTCCTGCAGCTGCTTGCTCTTCTTATTGAGGAAGGACTCCTTCTCCTCAAGACGCAGCCGCAGGGCGTCCACCTGAAACACCACACACACCACCATAACC
>JAFFST010054893.1:75540-80540 GCA_022414735.1 Noturus placidus | reverse complement strand
AAAAAACAACAACAAATCTCTAAGGAGCGGTTTGGAGACCTGCTCTCGGGACCTAGCTGGTCCATCCTGATGGTTAGAGTTCTCATCAGCTGGAAATCACTCACTGAGGCTGAGGATGGCCTCACATCTCAGGATCATTGAGATTACTGAGGATGATACCACTACAAAACCACGAAGATGCATAGGAACAGTTATTCTATTATAGCTTTAGGACTGCAAGTGCTCCTTTTCAGGGTCACGGGGGAAAGGAGTAAGCGGTTGAAGATGGATGGATGGATGGACTGCAAGTGCCACGAACGGTTCTGCACTCACGTCTCCATCAGTGATCAGTGGAGAAGTTCGACAAAACAGACTTCATGTACAAACGGGAATGAATTGTCCTGCGTACTCATGTAACTGCGCTAATTTGAGCATGTAGTATTAGCACATCTATAGAAGGGATTTATTTATTTATTTAGTTATAATCGCACTATCCGGTGTCACCCACGTGAGGACGAGTTGACTTTTGAGTCCGGTTCCTCTCAGAGTTTCTTCCTCATATCGTCTCAGGGAGGTTTTCCTCACCACCGTCGCCTCTGGCTGCGCCATTAGGGATAAACTCAGACATTTCACATCTATATCCTGAATTGAAATATTTCTGTAAAGCTGCTTCAGGACAATGTCCTCTGTTAAAAGTGTTATACGGATAGAACTGAAATGAATTGAATGCAGTGGAGTTATTAAGGGTTGCAACGTGATTGGGATCCCACGAGACCCAGTGAAGGAGGAAATTATCCTGGTCACCAATTTGTATAAAACTAATAACCACAGAGTCTGCAGGAGGGGGCGGGATCAGTCAATAGTGTCTGCAGGACGGCGGGATCAGTCAATAGTGTCTGCAGGAGTGGGCGGGATCAGTCAATAGTGTCTGCAGGAGGGGGCGGGATCAGTCAATAGTGTCTGCAGGAGTGGGCGGGATCAGTCAGTAGTGTCTGCAGGAGAGGATGGGACTGGTCAGAATTCCTGTGGGAGTGGGCGGGACTGGGAATATAAAAACAGTCCTGTGCAGAACTCTATTCGCAGAACAGCCTTCGAAATGTGAACCTTCTGGTCACTGGGTCAGAACCGTGTGACGATTTTTTCATTTTTGTTTGGTCCTCCAACCTGAATTTTTCCCAATGTAGTTACCGATCAAGGTTGGTGAAGGTGAACAGAAGCTTCCTGTAATCAAAACAAAACAAACAAGGCCCCTCCTTCCCAACCTTACCCATGCTATGATTATACACACCTGCCTCAGCTCATTATTCTCCTTTATAACAGGTACATGATCACACACCTCTCTCAGGTGAAGGTTCTCTTTCTCCTTCTGGTCCAATATAACCTCGAGGTGGCCGAGCTGAGCCTCAGCCTCTGCAATTCGTCTCGCCCTGTCCTGCTCCTCCTCCTCCGAGGCTCGACCGGTCACCTGAGGGAGCCCTTTGCTCTGCAGCATCTCCAGCAGCTTCTTGATGGACTCGTCCCTGGCCCCTAGCGTCTGCTTCTGCGTCTCAATCCTCAGCTCCATCTCCTCCAGCGTCTTCCTCAGCAGGAAGAGCTCCTTGGCCTGGCGGTCGTGTTCGGCCTGAAGGCGGCGGAAGTTCTCCTCGGTCAGCTCGATGGTGGTGAAGTGTTCGGCTCCGGCGGGTCTGGAGTTGCTCTCCTGCTGCAGGAGGTGGTTCAGGTCACGCTGTGTCCTCAGCTCATCCTGAAGAGCCTGAATGGTCATCTGGAGATGCTGAGGAAAGCAGAGAAATGTGCATGAACAGGACTGAGGCATATAATCCTCCTAGTCCTGAGACACACTGACATATAACGATGAATAAAAGTACAGACAGCATCAGTAACTGGAACCCTAACTGTATGGCGGTATCACTGGACTCAGGTGTGATTGATAAACCTGTCTCTGAGGAATCCTGGGCTGAATTATCAGCTGAAGGAACCCAGTAATGAGAACGTAGGCTTTTAACCGCGTGGCCGAATCCATGTAGTGCGTTTAGGGCCTAAATATACTGAATACTAAATATACAAGAGTAGCGTTAGAGCTGAAAGTGGAGCGTGTGGAGCTCCGGTCTTCCAGATCGTTCCATCTCTCCTGTCCGTTTTATTTTAATCAAAATTAAAATAAAAAAATTAAAACTCGTTTTCTGTCTTTTCAGGGTTTGGAATGGAAACACGGCTGCGAGTGCGAGAAACCGCCGTTACGTTTTTATCCGCTCTGACAGACGAGCGATCACGATCACTGACGTGCACCTCATCTGAGTATCGAGCTCGTGCCTCTGTTCTTTTATCAGAATTATTATTATACTTTATTCTTTTCTCTCTCTCTCTCCCTCCCTCACTCTCTCTCTCTCTCTCTCTCACTCTCTCCCTCTCTCCAATTCTCTCTCTCACATTCTCTCACTCTCTCCCTCTCTCCAATTCTCTCTCACATTCTCTCTCTCTCTCTCTCTCTCTCTCCCTCTCTCTCTCTCTCTCCCTCTCTTTCTCTTTCTCTCTCCCTCTCTCTCTCTCTCTGTCTCTCTCTCTCTCCCTCTCTCTCTCTCTCTCTCTCTGTCTCTCTCTCCCTCTCTCTCTCTCTCCCTCTCCCTCGCATTCTCTCTCTCACTCTCTCTCTCCAATTCTCTCTCTCTCCAATTCTCTCTCTCTCTCTCTTCATTATTTTATGCTGTTTTAATCTCAGGTCTTTTTCAGCGTATCCACGTCCACACTCTTAGCTTTTTTTTCCATCGTGATTGTTATTCACTATTCTTAATTGTGTTGTTTTTCATTTTCTCCGCTTTTACACTTTTATCTAAGGGCTTTTTGTCTGATCTGTATAATTATTATTTCCTTTTCTAAGCTGCTTTATCATTCCAAACGCTCTGGGATCCGTTTCTTTTTCTTTTGGCCTTTGTTTTCGCTTCGTCCAGATAGAACCCATTTGGTATAATTGCTCGTACGGTCCTGCCTCGTCCAGCTCATCAGTCTCATCATCCTGATCGTTCTGCTTCTCTCGGCTCTTTCGGCTGGTTTTCAGCTCCAGTCTAGCAGATTCTAGAAAAGTGGACTTGATGGATTATTTCCACAGCGCTTCTACCACTCTAAGAGATGAGACGTTCAAGAAAAAGCACCCAGGAGGAATTTGCACCGGGACGTGATGGGGGAAAGCCTGTGGGTGGGACAGGACAGGAAACAGGAAACATTCTTCCGTTTCGCTGAAACTCTGATCCAGGATCAGTTTTCGGCAAGTTAAGGAAAGTGAGAATCTTAGGCGAACACGTGGAGCATGCAGCAAACACACACACACACACACACACACACACAGAATCGTACACTGTATAAACACACACTTTAACACTTCACACAAACACACACAGAGCCAGAGCAGTGTTATGCAAGCAGTGTAACACACCTTTGTCCTGCGAGCGTCCATCAGGTGCTGATGGGAAAGATGGAGAGTGTGAAAAGCATCAGAGCAGAAAATCACCACACACACACACACACACACACACACACACACACACACACAGTGAGGACACTGAGAATCTCCTCGGGATTAAACTGTGCGTTATAATTATGATGGTCAGAATGAAAAGCCCACATGCTAAAGCTGGATTCACACCGTACATTATTCACCGTCATTATTCTTCTAATCCATCACACACCTGTGTCAGGTGCGCTCTCTCCGCTAAAGCTTCTCATCCTCCTTGTGGTCCAGCATGACCTCGAGGTGGCTCTGCGAGCCAGAATTACGCCAGGTTTTGCTGTCACGGTAGGACGATAGTTTGGCCGTGAAACGGGAGCGCCGATCTTAGAACGCGTCACATGACCAAAAATGACGTGACGTGAGAAATTTCCGATTACAAATCCCACGAGTTATTCTATCCCGCGACGCGCGTCTAAAATCCAGCGACAGGATGACGGCGAACTCCACGACACGGCTTCAGATACGGCAGCGGTGATGGCGATAAATAAAACATGCTAATGGACAGGTAAATAAATAAAGAAACTTCTTTTCTTTAATCCTCATAGAATCTGACACGGACAACACGGCCTGCTGTAGAATGCGGGTGAGAAACACAGTGTATGTAGAATATTTCTGACATATCAGTAATCTTTCTTATGACGTTATGAAGCTGTCGTATAAAAAGCACGTGTATAATTATGTCGATTTTTCTCAGATTTAAAAAGCTTTTGGTCACTAATTTATATTAAAGTTGTAGAATAAGATTAAAATCCATCAACACCTTGGTTTTGTTGTTTTTTTTGGAAAGAGACAAGACACAGGACATGTATATCTCTGTTAATGTTACAGTGTGTGACAGTGGAATGTGTAATTTGTCCAGCAGGAGGCGACACAGCGTTACACAGCCTCTGTGCAGTGTTCAGATTTATCCAGCAGGGAGCAGTAGAAACACACACACAGTCATATCCAGCTTGTCCATACACAGGTCCTGACTTTGTCAAGGCAGTATTGAAACAGCGATAATAAATGTCCCCACAACACGAAGTCCAGTTTTGTTCCTGCTTTTGTTTACCAAGCGTCCTATTCCGATGCTTACAGGCTCCTATATTCCCAGGGATCCATTTTTCCAGGATGCTAAACATGTACATATTCTCTCAGGTTAGTTAGCGATCCAGTTAGACCTAAGCTCCGCCCCCTGTGACACTGGGACACCTGTATGATCAGGTGCAGAGATCTTACAGTGTATTGTATTGGTCATTACAGATTAAAGACCCGAGATGTTCGTGTGTGTGTGTATTGTATCTGATACGTTCCAGGAGAATTGTGGGGGAAATGTGGGTTTCTTACAGGAATTAATGAGGACATGTGCGTGTAGATTTCTCGTGTCTACACTAGAACGGAAACAGATGAGGGACAGATTGGTGCATGTCCGAAGCGCCTGGTGGTTACGACGTCACCATAAAACCCTGTGTTATATATACAGTGGTGTGAAAAAGTGTTTGCCCCCTTCCTCATTTCCTGTTCCTTTGCATGTTTG
>JAFFST010054893.1:12082-48613 GCA_022414735.1 Noturus placidus | reverse complement strand
AAATATCCAATAAATTTGGTTCCACTTCATGATTGTGTCCTACCTGTTGTTGATTCTTCACAAAAAAATTCAGTTTTATATTTTTATGTTTGAGGCCTGAAATGTGGCAAAAGATCGAACAGTTCAAGGAGGCCGAATACTTTCGCAAGGCACTGTACACCACCCCAATACAGCACCCCAATACACCACCCATACACCCCATACACCACCCCAATACACCACCCATACACCACACATACACCACCCCAATACACCCCATACACCACCCCAATACACCACCCATACACCCCATACACCACCCCAATACACCACCCCAATACACCCCATACACCACCCCAATACATCACCCCAATACACCCCATACACCACACGAATACACCACCCATACACCCCATACACCACCCCAATACACCACCCATACACCCCATACACCACACATACACCGCCCCATACACCACCCATACACCCCCCATACACCACCCCAATAAACCACACATACACCAGCCATACACCACCCCATACACCCCATACACCACATATACATCACCCCAATACACCACCCCATACACCACACATACGCCACACATACACCACCCATACACCACCCCATACACCACACATACACCACCCATACACCACACATACACCACACATACACCACCCCAATACACCACCCATATACCCTATACACCACCCCAATACACAACCCATACACCCCATACACCACACATACACCACCCCCATACACCACCCCAATACACCACCCATACACCACCCATACACCACCCCAATACACCACTCATACACCCTGTGGCTCAGCTGGTAGAGCGGGTTGTCCACTAATCCACTAATCCACTAATCGTAGGGTTGGCGGTTCGATTACCGGCCCGGGTGACTCCACATGCCGAAGTGTCTTTGGGCAAGACACTGAACCCTAAGTTGCCCCTGATGGAAAGTTAGCACCTTGCATGGCAGCTCTGCTACCATTGGTGTGTGAGTGTGTGTGTGTGTGTGTGTGTGTGTGTGTGTGTGTGTGTGTGTGTGTGAATGGGTGAATGAGGCACTGTGTAAAGCGCTTTGGATAAAAGCGCTATATAAGTGCGTAATTTACCATTTACCATTTACACCACCACACATACAGCACACATACACCCCATACACTCCATTCACCATCCCAATGCACCACACATACACCACCCCATACACCCCATACACCACACATACACCCCATACACCACCCCATACACTCCATTCTCCATCCCAATGCACCACACATACACCACCCCATACACTCCATACACCACACATACACCCCATACACCACCCCACACTCCATTCACCATCTCAATGCACCACACATACACCACCCCATACACTCCATACACCACACATACACCCCATACACCACTCCATACACCACCTCACACAAAAAAACAGCCAGAGTTTAATTAGAAAAGCACAATGTATTGATTGCAGTGACTGAGGGCATGAAGCTGGAGTCAAATGGAAGATTCATCATGCTCTCGACTTTATGGACTGCTGTGGAAAAACGTCTCTCTGCAGACCTCTAGTGGTTCACCGTGGAATGTTCTGGTGTTTCTGTATCTGTACTTGTGTTCCTGCCAGTCCTGACACACTGATGGAGGCGTGGCCTAGATACTGTACCTGTCAGTCTCAGTGGAAGAGGTATGGTCTAGAGAATATCTTGAGAATACTTCAGTTTTTAGGAAAAACAAATAATTAATAATTGATACATTTTTATAACAATGCGCTCACTCGAATACGTTATCATTTCTACAGTAACAGCATGCTCATGTGTTTGTTGACACAGTGAAGCTTTCTGTAAGGAAATGCTCATGGAAAGAGTCTGCAGTGTCAGTGCTTTGTAACCTGTAACTTTTCAGACATTTTCCAGACAGAGGAGTTGACGCTGCCTTGGGTGTATATCAAGCTGCGTCTTTTATTGTCTTTTTTTTGTTGTTGTTGTTTTTATTAACTTCATTGGAGAGAATAAAGAGAGGGCTGGTGAGGGAATTACTTTTTATAGCTGCTATAATGTAAGCGAGAACAGGAACTGACAGATCAAGTGTATGACATTGTTCTTGAATTAATGCAAAGTTGTAATCATTGGCAAGTTCATGTGGTGTAAGAGGAATAAAACACGTCAGTGATTCCACTCCACACTGTAGGGGATTATTTTCCCATAACAGCACATGCCTAAGTGATTTATTCCTTACATTGTTGTTGTTGTTGTTTTCCTATCACCAGTGAAGGTATTAGGGTTAGGGGTTAGGGTTAAGGTTAGGTTTAGAGCTAGCTATAGAGGTTCGGGTTAAGGTTAGGTTTAGGGGTTAGGTTAGAGTTAGGTTTAGGGCTAGCTTTAGGGTTAGGTTTAGGGTTAGCTTTAGGTTTAGGGTTAGGTTTAGGGGTTAGGGTTTGGTTTAGGGTTTAGGATTGGGTTTAGGGTTGGGGTTAGGGTTGGGGTTGGGGTTAGGGTTAGCTTTAGGGGTTCGGGTTAAAGTTAGGTTTAGGGGTTAGGTGTTAGGGGTTATGGATTAGGTTCAGGTTAGGGATTAAGGTTAGGGGTTAGGCTTAGGCTAGGCATTTTCAGTGATCGATTACAAGGCACAGAAAAGAACTTTTCCAAAGTAAAAACATTTATTTCTCATGTTTCTCTTTATTCTGTTCCAGTTTGGAAATGAATTGCAGGTCCATTATTTTTCATAATCACATTACATGACATGATGCACCAGTGTGTACTCTATCTCTGAACAGGAATACATTGAAAAGAACACAAAGTTTCACAATGGATACTGGACTCACACTCGGCCCATCGCACTTACGACGCAGAGTGAAACTTGTTGTATGTTCTTCTTTTTTTTCATTCATTCATATGTATATTTTATGACTTTTTTTTCGATCGCACTTTTTGATATTCATCTTCTTTTTTTTTTTTTTTTTACACGATATGGAGATTCTACACGGAGCAGATTTTTTTTTTTCACTGTTTCAATATCAACAGTCATTGAGAGCCAGCCACAGATACAATGCTTGATTCTGTCATAATAATAATAACAGTAATAATAATAATCATAATAATAATCATAATAACAATCATCATCATCATCATCATCCTTTTTATACACAAAAAGCACAAAAGGTTGGCAGCGAGGCCGGCGTGAGGATGCACAAGATGGCCGTCCTTTACACTCATGATATTTAAATGCTGTACAAAATCGTGTGTATTTACAGTGTGTGTGTGTGTGTGTGTGTGTGTGTGTGTGTCATGCATGTTTATCTCTCTCCGTGTTCAGTTTTCTGTAACAAAGCGCTCTGGCTCATGCACTCGTTATTCAGCATCTCCATGGTAACGATGATGTAAAACATTCCCATCGTTCTGACTACGATTATTTAAAAAAAACGAATAAAAATCAACGATTTTAAAAGCTCCGCCCCAAACGCATCCTGGCCGTCTACATAAAGTAGTGCACTTTACTCCTAGTGTCAAAAAAATTTCCCCTCTTTTCCCCTAGGTAGTGCACACTAGCACACTAGCACCCTACTTGAGGATTTGGGAAACATTTGCTATTGAGCCCGTGTGTTTTCAATGCTACTTTGGATATAAACACCTTAGTGCACTAGGTAACACGTAGGGAGGATTTCGGGACACAGCCCGTGTACGGGATAAGATAGGGCAGCTGTGGCTCAGTCGGTAGAGTGGGTTGTCCACTAATCCACTAATCGTAGGGTTGGTGGTTCGAATCCCGGCCCGGGTGATCCCATGCCGAAGTGTCCTTGGGCAAGACACTGAACCCTAAGTTGCCCCCGATGGCATGCTAGCACCTTGCATGCAGCTCTGCTCCCATTGGTGTGTGAGTGTGTCTCATTTGTAAGTCGCTTGTAAATGTAAAATGATATTTCTGTAAAGCTGCTTTGAGACAATGTCCATTGTAGGCGGCTTATAAACTACAGTACAAACTACAGTCTAGTGCTGAATAGGGATTTTAGTGTATGGCTGGTCTGAAGATCTGACACAAGGGCTCAATCCTAAATCCCAAAATCCCCGCCTCCCGAGAACCCCACCGCCTTTCATAAGTAGTGCACGAGGGCTATTAAAAATGATCTGAATTCACTTGGCATTGCAGTGACAGTATTGAGGACTCAACGAGCAGGTTCCCTGTGTTACACCTCCACACTCCCTGTGTAGTGCACTACAGCTTTTACACCCTTGACATCCTTATAATCAATGACTACCCACAAACCCTGCACTGATTGGATAACAGAAGAAAGATGGCGGAGTTGTAATGTATAACATATAACGTGTTTGTGTGTGAAGGCAGTCTGATGTTCTGAGACGTCGTAATGAGCCCACGAGTGAAGCGGGTTGCCAGATCACAGCAGAACGAGCGGACGGGAGGAGTTTTACTACACACGAGCAGGCAGAACGCAGAACCATGCTTCAAGCAACAAGATGGTGGACGTCCAAGACAGACTAACCCTTTGGCAACAGAGTCCCCCAAAAAACCAGGGGCGATAAATAACATGCGACTAAATTATAAAATATCTATATATATATAACATTCAAAAATTTCAGTAATAATAATAATAATCTCATACAAGAAGGTAAATACAAACGAGATCACAACCGTATTCGTGTGTGACGTGACGTGACGTCGGCGTGGAAATGACGAAACCAACGACGATCGGAATGGATCATTGCATAGAGAATCTGAAATGGAAACTGAAGAGACGGCGATTTCGGTTTTGATTGTGTGTGTGTGTGTGTGTGTGTGTGTGTGTGTGTGTGATGGGAACTGTTCAGCGCTTGCAGACGATCCACCGACACGCTTCGTAATTTCATAATCGAGGGACTCGATTGATTTCGGCGAGAAAAATCATTGTGCTCTATAACAACATGCATGCTATTGCTCTGAGGAAATCAACCTCCAAATAATACAAACCATAATAAATGAACAATTCATAATTAAGGATTCACGCCAAAAAAAATAAACAACAACAACAACAACAACAATGCAGTATAAATAAACAAATTACAAACACATATGAATAAAAATCCAGAAATACTCCAGTGATTTACAATATCGCTCCATAAAGACGCGTCTCTGTACAGTAGAATACAGCTGTGCAAAAAAACCAATGGATGATTCAACAAACAATCATGAGGTATGTGAAAAAAACGGATAAGGCTCTTAATCGTAGCGTAAATCAGGCCAACAAAATATGAAATGAAAAAGAAATGAAAAAAAATAATAATAAGAAGAAAACTGGGGTTCTGTGTGCGATCGACTAGCGATGGCATGATCATGGCTGAAAGAGCGAGGGGAACGCTGTGATGTCAGAGCTAAACTCTGAACTCGTCACACCGCCATCACTTCCTCCTCCTCCGCTTCTTCCTCCTCTTCTTCCTTGGAGGTCATGAGAAGATGTGAGCGTTTATGGGTTTATATATAAGACATCTACTTCCATACATGCAGTCGCATGTACGACACTTTACACGATTGCATTCGAGTGCACATAACAAACAGATCACGGAAAGAAAGACAAAAAATAAACAAACAAACAAACAAACAAAAAAATAAACATTCAAAGGGAAGGTCAATCATCGCCTTAGTGGAAATGTCCGCTCAGTGGGAGAACGATCAGTCTCAGAAAGTCTCGGGTTCAGGACTGGGACTGGAAAAAAGCTTCAGGAATTGCTTCTGTCGTCATTAATATGTGTGTGTGTGTGTGTGTGTGTGTGTGTGTGTGTGTGAGAGAGAGAGAGAGAGAGAGAGAGAGAGAGAGAGAGAGAGGAGGACACCTGAGCACATGATTAGGTAAAAATAAATATTCTGGAGATGTCTCCTTAATCCACGTGGAGTGGAGTGGAGCGTCTCATCTGAGACGATGGTAGGGCTCGGGCCGAGCTTTCGGACAGGACGCTCAGAGGAGACGCTCTGTGGATCCCTACGTTCCCTTTTTCCAGGCCTGAAGGTGAAAGAGGAACAAAACATCATCAGGTATCCATCCACCTTTCCTCTTCCTGCACAGGGGTTTAGAAACATTTGGCAGACAGGGACCAAGTCAAGTATATAATAATAATAACAATAATAATAATAATAATAATAATAATAATAATAATAATAATAATATTCATCAACATCATCACAAATTCCATATTCTCTATTATGCCCAATATGTAAACGTGTACAATAATATTTCACCTATTTTTTTTAAAGCCAGAGAGCTTTTTATTCATCATAATCATATGATATTCAGTAACAATGTGTACAATGTGTGTTACACATCCTGCAGCCCTTTATCGGGCCAGATTCTCTTTCTAGTTCTGCGTCTCAAGCCTATGGTTAAGTATGTGAGATGTTTAAAAACCAAAACAACATCATCAATAACACTACTGCTGTAGCTGATCCACGTGTGCAGGATGATTCTATTGTCATGGCTTCACAGAGAATAAAACCCCAGACAAACTGATGGACGTGGTAGAAAGGGTGCCAATACATTGTGCAGAGCAACAGACAACAGTCAGTTATTGTACTGTACAGCTACAGAGTAACCTGTATGGTAGGAGTCGACATGTTTCGTTTGTGAGCGATTCAGTCTTGTTCAAAAGAATCGCTAAGGTGAATGAATCACTGAGTCATTTCTTTCATTCAGTGTTGAAACCAAAAGCACTACCCATATCTATCAGCAGACTTCATGACTCTCAAGGGGTTCTACGTTTATACGTCTATCACCACGTCAGACGCGTCGTGTTTGCAGCTGTACGTGTCCCGAACCTGATGCGTGAACGTGAGTCAGCGAATAAGTGAATCGTTTCGGTCATGAGTCTCGTTCCTCTTTCAATCAGAGCTTCATCAGTGTTTGAGTCAGTCCTGTTTGGGGTTCATTTTAAGTCAGAGGTGGAGATTTTATAGTATTGTTGTCCATGGAAACGTTGCGTGTGTTGGGCTGAATGTGAAAAAAAATTATAAAACTTGCATTACCCTTCTCAAACACTAGAGGGCAGGAGGGTAAAAATCTATCACCAAGCAGCACAGATGTAGAGACACACCAGGGAGATGCTGATATATTCTACATCGACAGATCATTAATAAATCACCTACATTTGCAGAATATTAAGAACCAGTTAGCTAGGAGAAATAAAGATCTTAGTCAGTGAATTACAACAGTTTATCCACAGTCATAAGCAAACCCGCAGCACCAGTGTCTCTCCGGGGTGTAAACGCGAAGACGTTAGCAGTGTGACGGAGCGTGAGATTAAAGCTCCGTCTCTCACAATAAGACATCATCAAGCCACAAGCTCTATTACGATCTCAGTGTCTTAACCACACCCCCTGCACTGGCAGAGCACAGCGGGGATTGGCCAGTAATCCGCGGGCTGAGACGGATTGGTGGCGGCGTTAAGAGTGCCTGAGCCTACTTTATCCCTCGATCTGCTCTCCTGATCCTCACACACAAACATCATATGACGACGTGAGAAAAGCAAAAGTGCAGCAAGGTTCAGTTTCCTTGAAGTGTCCTTTTTTTTTTTAAAGTACAAAACCGTTAGGAATCGTTCCCGTGACGTATTAAAAGAAATTCTTCAGTTCTGGTTCTGATATTCAATCACTGGGCACTCAGAACCCATCTATGCTAATCAATGAACTCTAACCTCGGGCCAATGTCAGCTTCTCCAACAATGACCCACTTCACCCACTTCAGACGGGAACGACAGGTCAAATATGCCTGGGATCAACAGTGACCTTTGACCTCTGAACAGTGAGCAGACGAACGAAGAGACAGAACTACAAGCAGCTGAACAGGATAGAGCCTGTGGAGGTTATGGCTTTTATAAGGCGAGGCCACAGACTATTTCTCATGGTCACGAATTATTATCTCGTCACCATGAATTGCGTAACAACAATATGTGCCAGAACATTGTACTTAATAAAATGGCCTCGCTGGGACTGTGATGCATTCATGACCTTGATCAGGTCGCTACAAAGGTCTAATAACACTCATTTCGCTGTCTCACCATCCATCCATCCTCTACCTCTTACTCGGTCACGGGGAACCTGGAGCCTATCCCAGGGAGCATGGGGCACAAGGCAGGGTTACACCCTGGACAGAGTGCCAGTCCATCACAGGGCACAATCACACACACACTCACACACACATTCATACACTACACACCAATCAGCCTACACCTTTGGACTGGGGGAGGAAACCTCCGACGCACAGGGAGAACATGGAAACTCCGCACACACCTGGACCCTGGAGGTGTGAGGCGGACATGCTAACCACTAAGCCACCGATGTCACACTCATTTTATAATAAAATCAGTGCCTCAAGTTAAGTGCTTCATGACCATTCTGATGGAATTTAACAGGGCGTGCTGTTATGGGAAAATAATCCACATCGGGATTACTGTGTTAAGCGGCTCAAAGTGTCTCAAAGAGTCTTGTTCCCTTTTACACTACAGCAATTTGCCAACAATTACAATCTTATATTTAATAATGAACAACATGACATATTATTCTTACAGAAAACTTCACCATATCAACGATTTCACACGTTTTAATCCGATTATGTGGCACGTCTGCCCTATGAGTCGCTGTGAATAAAGAGCTGTTACTATAGAAATGATAAGGTACTATAATTAGAAGGAGCGCATTCGTCAGAGCTGCACTACCGTCAGAGCTGCTGTTACGGACAACACATCACCACCTTCTGACCGATAAATAAATCAATTTAAAAAACCACAACACATGGTCACCTTAGCAGCTTCGTAGAACCGTCCTACTGTGAAGTTCATCCATCGTGGCCTGTGGTGTAAAATGAACCGCCTTTAAATCAGTGCTCACCAACCGTCATCCTAGAGATCCACCTTCCTGCAGGTTTCATCTCCAACCAAACCCTAACACATCTGTTTTAGCCAATCAAGAATTTCTTAAGGCAATGATTAGATGGTCACGTGATTAGGGTTGGAGTTAAAGTCTTCAGGGAGGTAGATCTCCAGGAACAGGGTGTGTGCACACTGATTTAAATCCTTATGGAGGAAGTTTATACACATTTATATGAGACTCATTCTGTCTTCTGTTGAAAGAATTAGATTATAATGTTATCACTCGATGTCTGTTAGGACTTCTTGTAAGCTCTGTACGCCACAGAGACAATTTATCACACGCACCGGGTTGGTTTTAATATAGTCGCTTTGTCACATCGCTAGTTTTAAATAAATAAAGAAAACTTTTCCAGCTTAAAATAGTTGAAAGAAATTCCATTGAGGCTCAACCCGAATAATGGAGCATGGAATCCAAACTCACCGGTTCTCAGGTGTCCTCCTTCCACAGATTAATGGGTAAGATGGCAGAAATAGTTTCCAATGTTTTTTTCCAGTGACAATCCCCTGCTCAGCCATAATGAACCTTGAAGAGCAACAGGGCAGATTAATACATGGTTAATAAATGAACAGGTAGGGCAAAAATATATACAAATGTATACAATGTACAGGGCGGCTGTGTCTCAGTTGGTAGAGCGGGTCGTCCACTAATCCACTAATCGTAGGGTTGGTGGTTCGATTCCCGGCCCGGGTGATCACATGCCAAAGTGTCCTTGGGCAAGACACTGAACCCTAAGTTGTCCCCGATGGCAAGCTAGCACCTTGCATGCAGCTCTGCTACTATTGGTGTGTGAGTGTGTCTCATTTGTAAGTCGCTTTGGATAAAAGCGTCTGCTAAATGAATAAATGTAAATGTAAATACAATGTTCCTTTTCCTCAATTTGCTTCTACAGCTGTGCACTGGCGCTAGAAGGCTAATGATGCCACTGATGGCTAATGTAGCTATCATGGACTTACAGCCTTCAGTTTAGCATTTTGTACTAAATGTGCATGGGTAAACAGTGCCAGAGTGCCTCTGTGTCTCTTCAGTTGCATCTCTGGAGATATTCAGTGATGTGGTTTCTGACCCTGTATAACGCACAGGGTTGCAGCCATAGCTCCAAGCACTTTTCCCCTTTGGCATACAATCTGGTGTCGCTGCACACCAGTATCAGACTCAAGTAAGAGCCGTGAGCTAAAGTCCGAAGGCCGAGCTGTATGTTAGAAGTGACTGAGATTATATTCACATTTTATTAGATCTCTGATTTGTAATTTTTCAGTATATAGCAAAATGATGTCTTTTGAGGAGACTGTGTGAAGACTGGTAGCTCTGGTACTGTCACGGTTCTAAGGACTCTGGACTCCATTTCCCATCAGCCACCGCAAGTCACATGGTTTTCTGCACCTGATTCATGTTTTGGTTAATGAGCACTGGGGTGTATATATAGTTGGGTTTTTCACTTGGTCTTGGTCTTTCGTTAAATGTAAATGTGTTTAGACTCGTGTTCTGTGTTTCTCGGTGTTCTGTTTCATGCCCGTGTTTTCATGTTTAGTCTTAGTGTTAGTTTAATGCCACCGTGTTTATGAATACCTGTCATAGTATCTTTGTCTTGTTGTTTTTGCGATCTCTATTAAAACTTTAAAATTTCTGCGATTGCATCCGCCTCCTTTACGCAAACGTGACAGGTACCACAAATGTTTTGGATGATGAACTATATTTAGAATAAGGTGAGCATTAAGTACTTTTTTCACTGAAATGTACCTTCAAGTAAATCTATGTATCTATCACCGATTAGTCGAGACCGACCTTCGGTCACTTTATGCATCATCACTCTCCACGTATTACATCGACGTGATCCACAAAGCATTTCGGCAGAAGTAGTGGGGTAGTTTGCCATTGCTTTCCCCACCCCTCCCCATTTATCCGGGCTTGGGACCGGCGTGTAGCTGCTGCCAGACACACGGCTGGGTATACACACTCACAGTCCCATCCATACACTACGGACACTTTAGACACGCCAATCAGCCTAACATGCATGTCTTTGGACTGGGGGAGGAAACCGGAGTACCCAGAGGAAACCCCCGACACACGGGGAGAACATGCAAACTCCACACACACATGGCCCTGGCGGGACTCAAACCCCGGACCCTGGAGGTGTGAGGCGAACGTGCTAACCACTAAGCCACCGTGCGCCCTCAAGTAAATACTCATCCACAAAATAAATATAAAAAAAACTGTCACGACCAAACCCTTACCTTAACGTCCAGTAAGCAGCTCACCAAAACGATGTAAACTTCTTGCCGATAGCAGACACGGCTGTAAAACACACCAGAAGTAAAGCAGAGAATGTAAGGACACCAATATGTAAAGTAATATGTGAAACAATAGCTTTTCTTAATTCCTTTGACATTTCAGGAAGGTAAAAAGCAGGCGAGATGTTTCGGTGAGACGATAAACAGAACAGTCCACCACTGATATATGATAATTCATTGTATCTGACACTGATCTCTGAGTTCCTCCCGTCCTGCTAGCCTAGACTAAGTTCTTGTTATCGTACCGTCTCCTAGTTTTCCTGCTTGTTCAGCAGCGGCGCCCGGCAGTATTTTGCTGAAAACGTTTTCACTATCCGTGGGTTGCTGTGTTGGCTGGGCTGCACTGCCTATTCCACCTGGACGGGGAGCTGCTTTTGACCCTGTGAGGGGTAACAAACACTGCATCTTTTAGAAATATGGAAGGTTAAAAATGTTTCCTTAAGTTGCATCTATTTTTCTTCTTAAATAAAACATATCTTCATGTTGTGAGAATGATGTTTCTAAGCAACCGGTAAATTTGGACTCACCAATGGCTGTGGCTGGGGTGGTAGGGGCTTTAGCAGGCTGGGGTGTAGCTTTAGATCCAATAGCAACTGCAGGAGTTGGTGCAACAGGAGCAGTGTCAGGTTTCATCTGTCCTCCCTGTTCAAAAGATTAGATCATTAAGACAATGTACTATTAGTTAACTCTAGATTTTGCTCTTGATTCTTGTTCTATATTGCTTGATAAAGAAATCAATGAAACAGTAGCGTATTATTCATAATACCTGCCTCAGGTAATAGGTATCAGATTTCACTGCATTTCTTTCATAAGTATTAAATTGTTAGGGTTAAGGTTCAGGCTCAAACTATTTTAATCTCTACTCACCCCAGCAGCAGTCGGCGGAGCTGTGGATGCTCCTGCAGCCAACGGTTGTCCTGATGCTGGAGCCTGGACTGGCTTAGCTTGTTGCTGAGCGGCCCCAGCTCCAATACCAGAAGCCACGGCTGTGGGCTGAGTAACACCTGCTGTGGTTGTTGTTGGCTGTTGTCCAGGCTGTGGTTGTAACTGCTGCTGCTGGGTACGAGGTTGCTGGCTGGTCTGATGCCCCTGCTGCCCAGTTTCAGGATGTTGAGATCCAGGCTGCCTGCCAGCTGTCGGCTGTGGTGTGGACCTTTGCTGTACCTGCTGTGGGGGTTGCTGTTGACCTACAGAACCATGTTGCTGCTGTTGGTGCTGCTGCTGTTGCTGTTGCTGTTGTTGTTGCTTGGACGAGGGAGTTTCTTGCCGCCTGGAAGTTCCAGACTGCCTTTGCCCCCGCTGACCACTAGAGCTATGATGGTGTCCGGATGCCGGGTCACGGGAGTACTCGCCGGAGTCTCGGTACCCTGACTGTGAAGATCGTTGATCTGAGGATCTTTTATGCGAAGAGGATGAAGTGCCACGCCCTTCGGAGCGAGCTGATGGGTCCTTAGGGTGTGATCTTGTAGAACGGGAGGGTCTAGACTCTTCAGCGGAATGTCGGGACGATGAGTGACGTCCTGAGCTGCTAGCATGATGCCGGTGTTCTCGGGATGAGGTGGAAGAGGAATGGCGTTGGTGGCTGTATTCATCTTGTGGCCACAAGTCTTCCTCTGGGGGTTCATCATAATCATGGTAAGTGTGCTTGACATTGCTTCTCTTACCTGAAGAGGAGTGGCTTCCACTCCCATGATGTCTGGAACGATCGGAAGTGGCCTCCCGTGGTTTCTCAAACCAGTCTGTTTCCTCCTGTCCTAAATGATATGCTTTTTTAAGGAACCAAGACAAAAATGAAATGTCAATGCTAGTGTAGAGAAAGAAGTGGAAAAAAGTGCAGATTGAAGTTATGCCGAAGGAGTGAGAAATCCCCAAGCATGCAAGATCTCCAATAAAACAGAAAAGAAATTGAACAAAAAAATAAACATTTAAAATGTCCAAGTCCACGAGAAAATGGGAAAACCAGTAAAAAAAATATAGCATGCATATCACAAAATCAACTAAGGTACAGACAACTTCACGTATACTTAGAAGCAACATGCAAACAAGTAGGCATATATGGTTTTCTGCAGTTATAAGAACATTAACATAAAAAGCAGACATGATACACCCACTCTGCTCTTCAGGAATGATCACTGGCATGCAGTCTCTTGATTGGTGAGATGCACTTTTAATAGGCAGGCATGATTCAGCACCAGTTACCTTCGCTATCCGAAACAGCACAGTGCATATCATCCACTAGGTATGGGTCATCTGGCTTGTAGGTGTGGCTTGTAGGTATATCCCTTATGTGATGATCCTGAACATCAGGAAGGGAATGGCTGGAACCATACTGATTTCTAACATCATGTGGGTCTGAGACACGTCCCATACCCACAGGTTTCCCCACTGGGCTCAGTGGACTCTCTTCCTCTGAATTCTGAGTACGTATGTTGGAACGTCCACTGCGGCTATGGGCACCCCTCTGAGATCGCTCCATGGCATCTCTCTCATATGATTTACTTCTGTGCCCTCCTGAGTCTCTGGAGGAGATCTTATCCATGCCATAGCCTGTGGACCTTGACCTTCCAGAGCTGTACAGACGATCCTCTTCATCCAAGCCTTCTCTTGAGCCATAGTACTTCTGTTGATCATAGACATTCTTTTTTACCCCTGATCTAGAAACCATGGTACAGCTTCCACCTGATGGCGTTGTCACTGTGTAGGAGGCCAAGTCCGATTCTACGTCTCGTGCCTCTTCAATAGGGGAGAATTTAGAAATCTTCTGCTCCATGCCTTGCTTCCTGTGCTTACTACGCTTGGTGGACACAGCAGCTGGTGCCAAGTTCTTAGAGGAATGCTTCTGACTGCCCATTCCAGAACTACTGCGAGACGAATGCTTATAGTCATCATAATAATAGGAAGATCCACCACTCACAGTTGTGCTAGGACGGCCATGACTGTCCACAGCACCCTGATGGTGGTAACTGGTTGTGCTGCCAGCTCTCCCATATAGATCTTCCGACCCATCTCCATAGCCTATCCCCCGTGGACCATTCTCACTCCCATAACCTGTCCTTGAAGCATCAGATGATCCCATGTTCTCCTTTGTCAGTTCACTTATATCATCTATCATTACATAGTTTCTGGGTATATTTTGTTCTAGATTTGTGGTATAGAGCCCATCTGTACCATACCCAGATGTAGGACTTGGCATGCGGTCTGTCATTGTTTGGTCAGGGGTACGATATGGCCCATAAGCATTTGTCAAAGGTGAAGAATAGGCACCACTGAAGCCAGTTTCCTGAGCTGATGTGGCTACTGATACTGCAGGATTAGTAATTATTTCATAATTGGTTGGCAGTTTCTGTTCAAGATCAACCAGTGATGTATGTCGTGGCAGCTGATGACCGGAAAGGATATCAGCTTGGGCCTGGAAGGGCAGATTTTGGCCAGGATATGGTAACGTCTGTCCAGGTAAATGAGCTGCAGGAGGCTGAAAGCTCTGGTGGCTTGGCTGCTGCATGCCTAGGTCTGGCTGATATGACTGGGCATACCCATGACTCTGGTAGGCTCCTTGTGGTTGATAGGATGAGGGTTGAGGAGGATGGGGCTGAAAGGTGCCTGGCTGAGGCTGGGATGGCATTGGATATTGTGGTGCTTGAAATCCAATCTGCTGATAGGCTGCAGTTGGTGGCTGTGTTGGTGCAGGTTGACTCTGTGGATATGGATATGGGACATAAGAAGAGGTGGGCGGGTAATGAGAAGTCACATTTGGATCAGAAGTAAATTGGCTAAGCGGTGCTGTGCTTGGTCTCGACAACAGTCCATTTGCTTCATAGGTCCCTGTTGGTACTCCAGTTAATCTAAGGTTGTTGAGTTCACTGTCTGACATGTAGTCCCGTGCATCCCCAATGCCTCGCAGGTAGGCCAACTCTCTCCTCTCTCGTTCTTTTACCATAGTTTCCTTGCGCTGGGTAATGCCTAGTTCCAAACAGCGTAGCTTAGCATCAATCTCTTTCTCTTCTTCCTCAAGTTCTGCTTGTTGTTTACGCAGCTTGGAAGACTCTTGTTCTACAGCTTTCAGCTCACTCAGAAGACCTGCTTTAGTGACGCCTTGTACTTGACGGGGCAATACTCTCTGGGGCATTCCAGGCGAGCTGTACATGTGGCTCATTGCAGGGGTTACAATGGGGAGGGGCACCTCATCTGGTGGGGGGCTTGGGAGAGTTCGTTTGACTTTTCTCATCATCGAATTCTGTAGCTATAAGAAAGAAAATGAGGGGTGAGAGGAGAAAAAAAATCACTAACCTCAACCTGAAAACAATAGAAAAGTATATAAATAACAATATAACTAAGGTATTTATTTTAACATTATTTACAATTAAAATACACCAAAAGTAAAATACTACGTCACTTTGATCAGTAACCCATGAATACCTATAAGTATATATATATAAATTCTAAAAACCGATGCCTAAAAGTCAAGGTAGATTCAGAGCACACTGTACTGACAAAAATCCATATTATTAACAAAAATGAGAAACAATTCCCCTTTGTCTTGTCTTAAAATATGTATTCTGAAAAATACAAAGAATCTATCCTACAGGCATGCTTAAGTGTGAATTGAACAGAAATTTCACAAAAAATTAAAAACTCAGAACTCTCTGACCAGCCTCTTACAAGCCACACAACAACAGGCCTAAACAAAGATGCTTACACATTGTGAATCCCCTGGCATTCTTGAATATATTCAGCATGCTGTGTGTGTGTGTGTGTGTGTGTGTGTGTGTGTGTGTGTGTGTGTAAAGAGAAAGTGAAACAGCATGAAACATTAAGACAACAAACAAAATGAATAGATAGAACAAACCTGGAGAAATGCCTAAAGAAGGAAGAGAGTATGAGAGAGAGGACAATAAGAAGTATATCAGCTGTATGATCTCAAACATTCTGCAATTTCCAGTGAGCCACACTCCATGTAACATGTCATGCTTATAACAGTAAATACATCAAATGTATCTATAAATACACAATTAATCATTATTTCTTACCTGATTGCCTGACGAGTTTTGACCCTGGTACAGTGAGAATTTGGTCTTAGAAGGGTCCTCTGAAGTTGGGCTGAGGGGTTTGGGATCTGACATGGAGCGCTGAACACTTTTTATTGGCCTTGGAACTGTTTGATGTCTCTTGGGTGATTCAGTAATTAAGGCCTTTTGCTGGGGTGTGACATGTGCCCTGTTGAGCTTTTCACTGGAGGCAAAGTTTGTCTCCAGCATGCGGTGGGGAGACAGGGGAGACACCGGGGAATACAACACTTGTGGGGATTTGGGTGGACGTGTATCAATTGGTTGCTGTGTTTGCAGCCCAATGTCTAGTGGGTCCGGTTTCCTTCTTTCAAACTTGACTGGTGTGGCACCAACCACCTGTAAACTGGTGGAGTAGGGGCTGACTGTGGTGGGAACACTGAGCTGAGGAACAACCACCCCTTGAGACTGTGCTTCTGGGTCAGTCTGGCAGGCCAAACTCTCTCCCTTGTGTGTCCTCTCTGGTGCAGAGATGTAATGAAGCAGTTCAACCTTTGATGTCTCAGCTGTGGTGATGTGAATGGCTGGTGAGACTCTGCCCAGCTGATCTGATTCGGTTTGACATGAGGAGTCACTGGTGGTCTGGATAGCTATGCTGGAAGTCACTTTAGATGCATCGCTTTTATTTTCCGCACTTGATTCAGAGTGTTTGGAGTACCTTGAGCGTCGACGTCGCACTGGCTGACTGTCCCACTCCCCCTGATCCTCCTCATCTGTCTGGACACTGCAGTCAGCAATACGCCTGGTCCTTCTGCGTCGTGACATAAACCGATCCTCTGTATCTTCATCATCAGTTTGGACACTGCTGTCCGCGATCCTTTTCACAGGTTCCTCCTCAGTACCATTCCTCAAGCGGGGCATTGAATTCTGTTTCTTTATAGCATGGCTACTTCCCTGATCATCACTGTTCCTCAGGGACATTTCAGAGGCTGAGCTGGGCATAGGTCTTGTAGACACCAGCGCTTGAACCATCTGCCCATCCATGCAAGGTAAAAACTGCACGCTCTGGCCATCTTGTGAAATAACCCTTCCACTCTGATCACAGATGATGGAAATTGCTTGAGGGGCTCCACCAACCATCATACCATTTATGGCACTTTGAGCAGTTGTGGCTGCTGCTGCAGCAGCTGCAGAAGCAACAGCTGCTTCTGCCGCTGCCACTGCTGCCACTGCTTCAACGGCTGCTGTCTTTTGCCGCTTCTGCTCTTCAAGCTGCAGCTGGAGTTGCTGTTGAAGAGCCTGAATTTGGTCTAGTTGCATCCTCTGCTGGGCCAGCTGCTCTCTCTGTATTACCAATTGAGTTTCTCTTTCAACCTGCTGTTGCTGGAGGACCTGCTGCTTGATGCTCTGCAGTTCTTGGATCTCACGCTGCACAAGAAGTTGTTCTTTTTCCCTGTGCTTCTGTATCTCTAAGCGATCCCTCTCCAGCTCTTCTTGAAGACGCAACTGACGAAACTTCTCTAACTCAATGCGTTCTCTCTCCAGATGAAGTTGTTGTTGTCGTAAATGCTCTTCCTCTTTCTCCTTTTCTTTGTCCATAGATGTGTTAATGATACCACTAACTGCTGTATCTGGCAATACTCTAGTAGCTGCCTGTGGCTGTGATTGTGGCACTGATAAGTGGGCCTGTGTCTGAGTCAAATCTTTGCTTTTGGTCAATGCTTGTGGCTGTGTTTGTGCCTGTATTTGCTGCTGAATTGACTGTGGAATTTGATTTTGAGTGGGAGGAAGGACTATGGGAGTATCTACTGGAATATGACCCTGAGAAGTCTGTTGGTTTAAAATAGTTGGTTGGGCTGGCATAATACTAGTTTGAAGAGTAGCTCTAGGTGCAGGTGGTAATGTTGTCGTTGATATAATTGTGCCAGGTACTGTAGGCTTACCAAGGTAGACAGGAGTTTCTTGGCAGGAACTTGTATTTGGCACACTCCCTGAAATAGCTTCAGGGGCAGACGCTGGGAAATGGGTTGGAGCCGAGTATCTGTAAGGTCCCTGTGCAGAAAGAGGCATCCTTGGAGTGACATGAGGCAACATACTAAGGCTGGCAAGAGGAACAGCTGTCACACTGCCTGGAGGATAAGGCCTGTAGACTCCTCTTAGCATAGAATTAAGTACAGGGGCAGGTTGTGTTGTGATTGGTAAGGTGGATGCTATAGGTGTGTTTATAGTGGAGTATATCATGCCATCAGCGGTCCTCAAAGTAGGTGGATATAAGGCCCGCAGGCTAGCCTGTCTAGCATTGAGTAGATTTGTAAGTGCTTGTCCATGTGCTGTGGGCCTCCCATCTGGACCATAAAGAAGGTTTGCTCTGATAGATGTTAGACCTTGTTGAAGGCCAAGCCTTCCTATTGGGCCTCCTCTTCCAGCACCATATTGTAGAAGATCGGGGCTGTTTGTATAACGATTTCCAAACTGATCCATTGAGTTAAGAGCAGCGCACATTCTGCTAATTTCTCTGGCAGTGGTGGCACTATACTGTGCAAGATTTGGTTCTTGAGTGCCTGCCAGGTCACGAGACTGATAGACAAAGTCTCCACTGATATTGGACATTGAGCCATATCTACGCAGAGGTAGTGGTGGGGTTGAAACATCTCCTTGATGGCGCAAATCAGTGTAGGATCCATATTGGGCACCCATTCCAAGATATCCTGCTTCATATGCTTGTTTCATAGAGCTTAAATCCACTGCTAGTTCCCCAGGATCTGTTCTTTGATAGTACTGAAGTCCAGATTCTGCAAGATTTGTGTCTGACATTGATGGTGGAAGTCGTCCAGGTGGGGGCATGGTAAAAGGTTTATGCTCCTCTGATACCCCCTGCATATTTACTGGCTGGTAACCATCTTGTTCTAGCTGAGTTTGTTGATGAGGGGCTGGGGTAGACTCAGCAGACGTATTTGGCTCTGCAATAGTTGTTTTGCCTCTCTGACCAAAAGAACCTGAACAGCTACCAGCAAAAGGCAACTGGTAGACAACATCACAGCAGGCCAATTGGTTCTCTGACTTGATCTGTCCAGTGAGATCAAGAACCTCCGCTGCTGGCACTTCCCTTTTAACTATTTGGGTAACTGTACCCCCTTGTGATGAACTACTCTCATCTAACTGTACTATCATTACATGGGGCTTTCCTGTTGAGAGGTTAGCTACAGTGGGCTTATTTTTTAGTTCCAGAGCAACCCCACCATATATGTCATGGCCAATAGTAGGGGTAGGAGATCCAGAGTTTGGTAAGGGCTGTGGTGGAAGTGGGGATACTTTGGAAATGGCACTAACCACTGTTTGTGTGTTTGCCCCACTGGTCTGGCATACCACTAAGTCTTTCTTTAACAATAATGGGTGCATTTGGTTTGCTAAGTTGTAACGAGCAAAAGAAGCTGCATTTTGTTGGTGCTGTTGGAGCTGTTGTTCCAGGAGCTCTTGTTGATGTTGGAGTTTCTGTTGTTGCTTTTGAAGCTGCAGTTGTTGTACATTAAGATCTTCCAGACATGCATCTATCTTTGGAATTGATGGGTCTGTTATTGGTGGTCTTGGCTGAGAAAGACAAACAGCTGATCCAGAAGCTTGACCAAAGTCAACTCGATTCTGCAGTGGATCTCCATAAACAATTGGGTGTTTAGGCTGTGATATGAACATCGAAGCTGCCACAGTAACACTAACTGTTGTTGGTGTAGATGTTGTCACATAAGGTTGCTCCTGTGCATTTAGGTTCATAACTTGAGGTTGTACTGCTGTATGACGACTTGGGGGTTGGTCTGCATCAACTGAGTACCTTCGTGTGTCAGATGCCAATGATGTCAGATCCATACCATGGTCTGTCATAATAATTGGAGAAGGCTTCATTGCTCTAAGATCAACTACATTTTCACTTTGGGCCACTGTCCCTTGTTCAATAACCTTAGAGGTTCCTGGAACACTGGATATTTTACACAGTGATATGTTTTCAAATCTATGGCTTTGAGAACCTGCACAGGAGGGAGGGCTTGACCCAGCAGTGACTCTTTCAGCTGCTTGTCCTCTCTGATAGGTGAGCTGAGACATTTGTGGTGATGTAGGAGAACTTGTTACTGGAGACTGGGTACGATAAATTGGCTGTTGCTGGCTACTTGTTGGAGAAGAGAGAGGGGATGTAGAAGAATTTACAGTTATTGGTTTTGTGGGCTGAGTAGTGGTGCCTGATCCTAGTGTTATAACCATGACTGGGGTATCTTGGGAGGATTGTTGTCTCACAAGGCGGGGGGCCCCAGTTCTTTGAGGAATGTGGGAGCCTTGGGGAGCAGATGGTACAGATGATGTGTGACTATCTACTTTTACATGAGTGGGACTTTGAGTAGGAGAGGAAGAAGCTGAGTACAACTTAGAGGTTAGTGTAGTTGTTTGTGAGTCAGCACTTTGACTCTGGCCAGGCCGTACTTGTTGCTGTCCAGGAGCAGGGTGATGCACTTGTGGCTGAGACTGTGAAATTTTGGAGGTTTGGGTAGGAATCCTGGCCTGGTTTTGTTGTATATCATTAACCCTGGCTGTCCCTTTCCCACTAGTGCCACTTTCTGAAAATGCTACAGGTGCTGACATCTGTGTGGGGCTTGTGCCTGGACTCAGAGATGTTGACCCTGTTCTTAAGTGCTGATTATTTGCTAAATGGGAGGCCCCTTGCTGCCCTTGTCTTCCCGGTTGTCCCTGCTGCTTTTGCATCATCTCTGCCTTTCTCATCATTTCCTCATAAACCTCCTCAGCACTTTTTAATGATTTGTGTACAGCAGATGGTGACGCAGCAGATGTTTTTTCTGTAGGCGAATACAGAGACATAAAAGTTGGAAGATTGTACTCACTGCCGGACTTGTAGAGTTTAGAGCCCACTTCAAATCCTTCTGCCTCTGAGTCCATAGTGGGAGAGTATTCCGAACAGGATGATCTGTGAAGTTCTTCCATTTCAGCTGCTTGCCGAAGTTCCTCTGTTGGGGAAGCATCCTCGATTGGTGACAGGTTGCTGGGGGGAGTCTTTGACCTCTCTCTGCGTCTCTGTGCCCGGAGTTCCTCCTTGTCCCTTTTTGTTTTCCTGGCTGTGCTGCGAATCCTTTGCTGTTCCAAGTCTCTCATCTTCTCTTGTTCTCTTAAGAGTTCTTCCTCTTCCCTCAGTTCGTCTTCTTCAGATGAGTCCTCAATTGTTGGTAAGAGCGGGCCGTGGGATCGATGCCTTGCTTTCCTCTGCTGCTTAACCTCCTCGAGCCTTTGCCTTCTGCTAGGACTACTATCACTATCATCCTCCAGTGATGACACAGATGTGGGAGAGGTGCCAGATGTATAACTAGGTGTGGAAGCAGGAAGGGTTGAGGAATACTCTCCCTTTGACCTTTCTTCAGGTGATCCAGTCAGGCTTTCCATCTCAAGCTCAGGTTCTCTAAGGTCATGCTCTGTGCTGAGTTCCAAATCACGATTATAACTGTTAGTATTATTAAGTTCTATAGTCTTAAATCGCCTTAGGCCTCCTTGTGAACCCATCATATCGTCCCCTTCACTGGACTTGTATGTACCATCATTATTTTTAGTGTCATCCTCAAAACTGTTAGATTGTTGTGTAAGGCGTCGCCTCTCTTTTCCCAGATCACCACTGTGTTTATGACTCTTTTTGTTTTTCACATGACCTTCAGTCTCTACCATTTCTTCCTCATCTGCACTCATTTCCAAAATCTGTCTTCTCATAAACTCCTCATCTGTTAGGTCCTTCTGCAATTTCTGTCTGGTTGGTAAAGGAGACAGGCCACTTTCACTGCTATCCTCCACATAGTCATGACGTAATTTGCAACTAAGGTCATCGGATACTTCCCCATCGGAATCAAACTGGTCTTGTGTTATGGACAGCGAATGTGGTCTTTGCTTATCAATTTCAGAGGCCGTCTCTGACTGCAACAGAGGTCGCATAGAACTCTCAAGTTTTTTTATTTCTGAGGAGCTGGGAGGACTGCGTTGGGTAGACAAGCCTCCCTCGCTGAGTTTAATTCCCTCCTCTCGGATGAGCCCAGTGATCTCACCCTGGGAGCCCGATATGCCATCGGAGGAGTAGCCCGTGTCACTCAGACTCTGCGTACTGGACTTGTTGGAATCCTGTGAATTAACAGAATGACAAAAGATAACTAATCATATGACTAAAATATATACTTTTTGAAGTAAAACTTGATAAACATGCAAGTTATACAAGTCATAAGTCATGCAACAGTATTAAAGCATGCACATACCATCGCATGCCCTACGAAAATTAATGAAACTGTGCAAAGATAATGAGAAATAATGACCATGTCTTTCATAGATATTAACACCACCCATCAGTGAGGGTGTATAGGTTAACATTTTGTTAGCTAATCAGCATTAAATGGATGATGTGGCATGTGAGAAGTAATTACCCTGGCAGGAGTCTGAATGTGAGTGATGACATAATGAAATTTCAGTGAGTAATAAAAGTGCATAAATGGTGATTTTGGTGATAATGGCTTTGAAGTGGCTTTTCATGCAGGACAACTGTACAAATTTTGAACATGTCGATCAAGGCATGATAAAGTCATGACTGGACTGATCATGGAAGACGAGTACAAAGACAATGAGGACACAGAGGGTCACTCACGTCATGGTGTTTAGATTTCTGCGAGTCACTACTTTTCTTCTGGTCTTTTACTTCCTGCATTCCTTTCTTATGGATTGCTTTCACATCACCTTCTTTCTCAGTTTTGGACACTGCTTGTTTCTTGCTAATGCCTTGCTCTTGTTTGCGAGTCTCTGCCTTGCTTTTGCTCACAGGTTGGGTAGGGGCTGTCTTGGCAGGAGACACTTGAGTGGGACCCTTGCTCTGTGGTGTTCCTTGTTTGGTAGAAGGGAGAGGACCACTTACTTGGGCACCAGACGTTTTTTGCTGCTGAGGACCGGCATGCCTCACCCCTGCCTGCTGACTGGGCGGCCTCAGTTGAGCCTGCAGCTGTTGGGTGGTTGGACCTGGCGCTCGGGGAGATCCCATCGGTTGAGGAACGGGAGATGGGCCAGCCCCTAATTCCCCTGAAATGGCTCTCTGTGTCTGGCATGTCAAGCAGAGCCATTCTTTCTTCTAGAAATATAAAAGTACAAAATGACCATGCATCATAGCTGTAACACAGTCAATCATCATCCCAGGGCGTAAAAAATTCATCATGAAATATCAGAACAACGTTAATCATTATGGTTCAAATACAATCTCACATGTTTTTTCTCCTTGGTATGAAATTTTATGGAATGTTGTCAAGCTGAACTGTCAGCCAAACCCAGCATAATTGGACCTGGTTTAGAAGTGTGGCCTTCTTTTAGATAAATCCTTGCTGAATTTGTTCCCAGTTAAGGTTTAACTTGCAGATGTTTCACACCCCTCTATTAGCATATAATCACTGGCCAGAATTATGGTCAAACGCATAAAAAAGGTCAAACGACTTCTCTCAAAGCAAATGATCAGCTGTGCTGTGAGTCTGTAGTCATCCTTTGCTATTTTGGTGATAAGAATTAGCAGAACACGACCATCAGTGATCAATTAACCTGCAGACACCGCCATGACTGCACCTCTCCACCCCAAGAGCTAATAAACTTTTTCCTCTATCATGACAGTTATCAGTCTGCAGATCATTTGTACTGTCAGTACCCATTGTTAGAGAGGAGACGGACCAAACAGATAAGACACTGGCAAATAGTGAGGAAATAGTAAACAACATTCAAGATCTAAGATCATAGGAGGGTAAATTTATTCACCACTACACAAAGTTTAACACAAATACTATCCAAACATTCTCATTTTAAATGAACACAAAAGGACACCAAGTGGGAGGTCAGAGCACATGGTTAAACTCTCTACAGGACCACGGGGGGTTACCGAATAAAAGGTTTTCTATTGAGTCTACAGTTCAGTATTTATTGCTCAACTGTGGCATTCAACTGAATCAACAGAGTAATTATATTGAGTCATTCTATCTGGTGTTCAACTGAGTCATTTTATTGAGTCATTCTATCTGGTGTTCAACTGAGTCATTTTATTGAGTCGTTCTATCTGGTGTTCAACTGAGTCATTTTATTGAGTCGTTCTATCTGGTGTTCAACTGAGTCATTTTATTGAGTCGTTCTATCTGGTGTTCAACTGAGTCATTTTATTGAGTCGGTCTATCTGGTGTTCAACTGAGTCATTTTATTGAGTCGTTCTATCTGGTGTTCAACTGAGTCATTTTATTGAGTCGTTCTATCTGGTGCTCAACTGAGTCATTTTATTGAATCGTTCTATTTGGTGTTCTGTTGAGTCATTCTCTGGAGTTGTTCTATCTGTCTGTCATTCAAGTGATTCATTATACTGAGTCATCAGACTGAGTCGATTTGTCACTCTATTACACTGATCCGATTTACGCTCTGCCACAGGGAAGTTAAAGTTGTGGAATTATTGGATCACATCTTGTTGCCTGCTATGCCACATTTACCGTTACGCATTTATTTTACGCCAACTCATCCTATGTTCGCCTCCCCCATTCTCCACTATCGTCTCACCCAGCGCCAGGCTTCATCAGTCCATTCTAGTTATTAAAATAAGACAGATGGTGAAATGTGAATCTCAATCCCTCGGGCCTCACAGCATGTGAAATCCCTCAGCTCATGTTAAAGAAGAAGCAATCTGCAGCGCAGTCAAAAGACAACCTGGACGTCTTGTCTGAGTTTATTTGATCGCGTACGGGAACGGTGTGGGCCGAGCCCGAGCGGCTGATTAGCAGGGGTAATGGTGCATGTGGCTCTGATTGTGTAATACACAGAGACTGAAACGAAACGCACACACCGCATAAGGAGGTCAGCATCATTTCCTCAAATGCAGTAAGAATATCTGTATTCTGATGAGAGGGCGGAACCACACACGAAAATAAAAAGAAGTCACCTTATAACATTTTTGTAGATGTGAAACAGTTCTTTTCTTGACAGGATGAAGAATAAAGAGGCTTGAGGAACCATCGTTACAGTAGCACCTGGGTGGATAAGCAGACAAAGGATAAAAGGAGTCTGAAGAAGGCTGGCAGACTCGGTGCTGCTTTCTGCTTGGCTAACGCTCTGGATGCAAAATAAAGCGAGGCTTTAGCGCGCCAGCCAGATGCCTCCCGATTGTTTTCTCTCTTTTTTTAATCTCCCTCGAGTACACCACGCAGGCTCTAAATATAAATAAGTGCTGTTTCTTTGCTTGCTGTAACTCGCTTCACAGCCAAGTATCTGGGCCTTTTTGCATTTTCAGAGCAAAATTAAAATGATGTGGCCCTCGGTGGAGAATATGTGTGTGTGTGGTGTGTGTGTGTGTGTGCATGAGAAAAAGAGAGAGATGTGGGTGAAGGAATATATAAAGTTCAACATATGTATGAAGACGATAGCCAGGTGCATGTGTCTGTGTGTGAACTAGCCCTTTTTGAGGACCGAAAGCCACTCAACCTACAAAAATGACCTACAGTAAGTGTTTATCAAAGGAAGGTCCTCATGAAAATAGCAAAAGGACTGTGTGTGTGTGTGTGTGTGTGTGTGTGTGAGCAAACACCTGCATGTGTTAGCTGTGCATGACTGTACACGAGAACATCTGACCAGCTTTCACACACTCTGGCAGCGTCTCTATCCTCTCATGAAAAGTTGCAGGAAGTGCTCTGAAGGCCTTCCGACTCCTGAATATTCATGTGAAATGCTAATCATGTATGCTATTGATGTGCTAATTAATTAACTTCTTCCTGTTACACATTACACAAAAGCGCGGAAATTTCTCCCTGTGCATGAGTTTTGACTAGTGTTGTTTAAATGCAATAATGACTGTTATACTTGCAGTTTGGGCGTTTATTTTCTCTGGACGTTTAAAGGATTCCAAATTTAGCTCAGTAATATATTTATATTTATTCACTAAGCAGACGCTTTTATCCAAAGCGACTTACAAATGAGACACACTCACACACCAATGGTAGCAGAGCTGCATGCAAGGTGCTAGCTTGCCATCGGGGGCAACTTAGGGATCAGTGTCTTGCCCAAGGACATTTCGGCATGGGATCACCCGGGCCGGGATTCGAACCACCAACCCTACGATTAGTGGATTAGTGGACAACCCGCACTACCGACTGAGCCACAGCCGCCCTGTATTACTGTATTTGTGTGCATATGTTGTGATTTTACCATCATTACGTCTAAACCATGTTAAACAGTGTGACATTAGCGGCTAGTCATTCGCTAATATACAAAAAAAAAAACAAGAGAGAAAGCAGAAAATGGTTCCATTGAGTTTGTTGACAGTTCTTTGGACGGATACGAGTTCAAAGCAGAGAACATTGCTTATAAATTTATTTGTGAATTACTCACAGAAGCATTTACACAAGAACTGTGGGGGAAAAAACATCCTTATCGTACACCTTGCTCCTGAGTTTGTGTAAATTTCCATATAAGGAGATATCTCGTTCGCTACAAGAACTTCTATCTGATCTAGAACGTATATCTGCTGAGGAGTTACTGCGAGTTTATATATGGTGAGTGTATATATGGTGTGTTTATATACATTGTGTTTATATACAGTGAGTGTATATATGGTGAGTGTATATATGGTGTGTTTATATACGGTGTGTTTATATACGGTGAGTGTATATATGGTGTGTTTATATTCGGTGTGTTTATATACGGTGAGTGTATATATGGTGAGTTTATATACGGCGAGTGTATATATGGTGAGTTTATATACGGTGTGTTTATATACGGTGAGTGTATATATGGTGAGTTTATATACGGCGAGTGTATATATGGTGAGTTTATATACGGTGAGTGTATATATGGTGAGTTTATATACGGCGAGTGTATATATACGGCGAGTGTATACACGGTGAGTGTATATATGGTGTGTTTATATACGGTGAGTGTATACACGGTGAGTGTATATACGGCGAGTGTATACACGGCGAGTGTATATATGGTGTGTTTATATACGGTGAGTTTATACACGGTGAGTTTATATACGGTGAGTGTATATATACGGCGAGTGTATACACGGCGAGTGTATATATGGTGTGTTTATATACGGCGAGTGTATATATACGGCGAGTGTATACACGGTGAGTGTATATATGGTGTGTTTATATACGGTGAGTGTATACACGGTGAGTGTATATACGGCGAGTGTATACACGGCGAGTGTATATATGGTGTGTTTATATACGGTGAGTTTATACACGGTGAGTTTATATACGGTGAGTGTATATATACGGCGAGTGTATACACGGCGAGTGTATATATGGTGTGTTTATATACGGCGAGTGTATATATACGGCGAGTGTATACACGGTGAGTGTATATATGGTGTGTTTATATACGGTGAGTGTATACACGGTGAGTGTATATACGGCGAGTGTATACACGGCGAGTGTATATATGGTGTGTTTATATACGGTGAGTTTATACACGGTGAGTTTATATACGGTGAGTGTATATATACGGCGAGTGTATACACGGCGAGTGTATATATGGTGTGTTTATATACGGCGAGTGTATATATACGGCGAGTGTATACACGGTGAGTGTATATATGGTGTGTTTATATACGGTGAGTGTATACACGGTGAGTGTATATACGGCGAGTGTATACACGGCGAGTATATATATGGTGTGTTTATATACGGTGAGTTTATACACGGTGAGTTTATATACGGTGAGTGTATATATGGTGTGTTTATATACGGTGAGTGTATGTACGGTGAGTGTATGTACGGTGAGTGTATGTACGGTGAGTGTATGTACGGTGAGTGTATGTACGGTGAGTGTATACACGGTGAGTGTATGTACGGTGAGTGTATGTACGGTGAGTGTATACACGGTGAGTGTATATACGGTGTGTTCATATACGGTGAGTGTATATACGGTGAGTGTATGTACGGTGTGTTCATATACGGTGAGTGTATGTACGGTGAGTGTATGTACGGTGTGTTTATATACGGTGAGTGTATATACGGTGAGTGTATGTACGGTGTGTTTATATACGGTGAGTGTATACACGGTGAGTTTATATACGGTGAGTGTAAATATGGTGTGTTTATATACGGTAAGTGTATATACGGTGAGTGTATGTACGGTGAGTGTATGTACGGTGTGTTTATATACGGTGAGTGTATGTACGGTGAGTGTATGTACGGTGTTTTTATGTACGGCGAGTGTATGTACGGCGAGTTTGTGCACGGCGAGTGTATGCACGGCGAGTGTATGCACGGCGAGTGTATACACGGCGAGTGTATACACGGTGAGTTTATACACGGCGTGTTTATGTACGGTGAGTGTATGTACAGTGAGTTTATACACGGTGAGTTTATACACGGTGAGTTTATATACGGTGAGTGTATATACGGTGAGTGTATATACGGTGAGTGTATATACGGTGAGTGTATATACGGTGAGTTTATACACGGTGAGTTTATACACGGCGAGTGTATACACGGCGAGTGTATACACGGCGAGTTTATACACGGCGAGTGTATACACGGCGAGTTTATACACGGCGAGTTTATACACGGCGAGTTTATACACGGCGAGTGTATACACGGCGAGTGTATACACGGCGAGTTTATATACACGGGTTACGCTGTGAAGTTTAATCACTTCTTTATTTCCCTCACGCACTAATTTAATGAACTGTTTCTGAAATTGTTCAGTCGTTCCATATGAATGACTCGATACAAAGAGATTCCAAAACAAATCTGCAAATTTAGACTAATAAGACTCGCCGTCCAAAAGTAATGGCGCCCCCATAAAAGGAGGAAGAGTTAGGAAGAGTGCGTCTGTGGTAATCAGCGTGCTGCAGTGGCTGAGCTGTGTTACATTTTTGTCATGAACGGTGCTCTGTGAGCTTTTTCCTTTTACTGAGTTTTGTGGGCGTGGCTAAACGTAGAACAAGCTGTGCCGTGAATGCGAATGTGAGTTCTGTAGAAAATCAGTGCTACAGGAACATTTGTCAATCCGGCAGGGATTTTTACTTTGATTTGGTCTATGAAAACATTTACACACTACTTTACTAAATGACTGATATCTGAGACTCAGTGTGTAAATAGCCAGTTTGGAAATGTGTCATACCTAACAGAATGAGAGAGAGTGTGTGTGTATGTGTGTGTGTGTGAGAGAGTATGTGAGTGCATTTTACTACCCTAAAGCCCATGTGATAAGGGTCGTTGTATTGAGTTACTGAGTTCTATGTGTTAATAGATTACCGTTTTCTTTCCACTGAATGTACGATGACTCATTCACACACATAACGATTCCCCCAGCACTCATACAGAGAATCTGCACACACACACTTTTACACGGATTTAGAAAAGGCCTAAACAGATGGGGCTGCCTTGTCGTGCTGAGTTTCACATCAACTCCCAAAACAAATTCGTCCGCTTTATAAACGAGGAAATACACAGAGCTGAAATGTCAGCCTTTATACAGGCTTGATAAAAGCACACACGTGTGTTATTCCTTTATTACGGCTCAGAATCAGAACCGTGCAGTGGGGTTCCTGATATGTTTTCATATTCGGTACGAGCACAGTTTTCAGTCCAGCCACAAGAGGGAGCCTTGCACAAAATGCTATCACGTCTACAGGCGACAGATGGAACAATTAACTTTCAGAATAAAGCGTACCCTCAGAATAAGATGACTTTACTTGTTTTCTTTTATTAAATGCTAAGATTTATGAACACGCATGAATATGGAAGAATCCGTCCATCTCTCTGCGGTCCCTAATAGTGATCCGGTTATCTACCTGCCGACAAATAAATTGTGACTAAACTGCGCTAGAATGCAAGCATGGTTTTTTTTTTTCAATTCTTCTCATCTACAGGTTGTGTGAACTCAGCAATTGAGAAGTAAAAGGTGGCCGAGTGATCATTAAGGAGCCCTTAACTTTTATTAGCTAACATTCGTTAAAGAGCCGGCGTCACTACGGGAACACTCCAGGTCACCACCTCGCCCCGTGTGCGAGCCCGGGGGTCAATCACTCTGACAACCGGCTCATCTGTACACCGATCGGCTGACATTGATTTTCAAACATGTTAAAATGTTCCTCCTGGAAGGATGCTCGTGGGTCGCACACACACACACACACACACACACACACACACACACACACACACACACACATATGCGTGTGTCCATTTCACAAAACTGCGAAATCCTGGACGGACTGAGTAAAATTTCTTAAACCCTTTTTACCTCCGGATCGTGTCTCACCGGTCAGGTCATCTTTAATGCACTAAACAGAAAATAAAGCAGCCTTGTGTTGATATGAGTTACATTTACATTACATTTATTCATTTAGCAGAGGCTTTTATCCAAAGCGACTTACAAATGAGACACACTCACACACCAATGGTAGCAGAGCTGCATGCAAGGTGCTAGCTTGCCATCGGGGGCAACTTAGGGTTCAGTGTCTTGCCCAAGGACACTTCGGCATGGGATCACCCGGGCCGGGATTCGAACCACCAACCCTACGATTAGTGGATTAGTGGACAACCCACTCTACCGACTGAGACATAGTCGCACTAAATAAATGAGTTAAATATAAATGTTTTTTAGGGGTAGTTCCATTCTGCTCTGTGGTAGGGTTCCACCTAGAACCTTTAAACATTCCATGAACAAACATAATGAGAGCAATAAACATCCCAGATTTCACTGTTTTCATGCTGCCGCTCCTGACCCGGAGCACATCAGCGATATTAAACAGCTCGATCCTGACGGAAAACCCCTGGATATCAATCAAGTCCTAAATAAATAAATAAATAAACAAATAAATAAATTTCTCAGTGGAGTAAAAAACATCTATAAACTTTTACTTAAGATTAAACTAAGATGTATTCCCCCTGGTTCGGTAGGAATAAAGCCAGTCACTTGGCCCCGCCCCTTTAAATGTTTCCATCGTGACATGTACTGTAAAGAACTCTGAGAGCAGAGATTTTATTTATTCTCACTGTTCAGAAAAATCCTTCTTGATGCTGCTCATTAAGGATTAAGGAGAAGAATGCGTTCTCCTAAACATCCATTAGGAGAAAAGTGCATATAAATATAAACATATCATCACAAGAGGTTCATTATACAGTCAAATAAATCATCATTCTTTCATATCTTTCAAAATATTTTACACAGAAAGACGTGACTTTTACGTGTGGACTCCTGAAGTGCAACACTGATCTGTCTCCGCTGTTAATAATGCATTCTTGAATACTTTATGTCACACACACACACACACACACGGCCACTCTGACAGCGTACACATGTGCGTGTTGCATAAACGACCTGGATTGCACACGCCTCCTATCCCAGCATGCTCTGCTCTCTCACGCTGGCAGCCCATTGAACACAAGTCATCATGCTGAGACGAGGAAAATGTCACTACTCATTAAAACCACACACACACACACACACACACACACACCTTTTGTGAGGTCATATGCTGACCTCAATAATGCACAGTTTCTATAAATAAAATCCCGGCAGTCAAGCCTGTGAAGGTTAGGGGTGTGCCGATAATCAGCTCCACCATACACCGTGATATTCAACACACACGATTGTTACTCTAGGCCTGTGCAGGATAAATAAAATATAGACGAAGAGCACAGGTATAGACTGCATACACATTATGGTCATGTGATCTACGGATGGTAACGTGACCACGACCCCTACCACAAGCACTTAAAATAAAGATCAAAACAATCAGTTTGATGAATCACAGTTACTGCAGACTCCAGGATTTGATGCAGTCCTCCAGCAGCATTACTTAAAGGTCCTCATAAAGCAACAACAACAAAGCGGCAGACAGTCGTTCTTCTATTCAGAAAGATTTATACAGTTTATAAAGATCTTGTGAAGGTGGTCAACATCTTAATCTTAATTTCACTGATCGCAGCTCTCAGAGAGAGACAGAGAGAGAGAAAGAGAGAGAGAGAGGGAGAGGGAGAGGGAGAGAGAGAGAGAGAGAGAGAGAGAGAGAGAGAGAGAGAGAGAGGGAGAGCTCCACAGCCGGTCTGCAGCGTTGTATCTGTAGCTTTAATGTAAATGTGATCTCTGTGATTGTCATGTGGTGCTTCATTTAATTGAGCTTTATATTACATCACTGTACATGCACATGGAGGCTTTATTATTATTATTATTATTATTATTATTATTATTATTATTAGCTTTTGCAGCGTGACGTCTGTAAGTGTGTACACTCTGATTTGTACTCGCACCATGAACGTTGTGGAGATTAAATGAGTAAATTAGGACGCGGTGTTTGATGGCTTGTGACAGTGGAATGACTCCATACACAGACGTACTGAGTTCTATACTCCGCGGGCGCAGGTTCGATCTGGAGCTCCGGGTCTCTGACAGGGCGGAGAAGAGAGCACATTTAAATCGGCTTTCTTTCTCAGATTAAATCTGTAGCTCACTGTGTGTGTGTGTGTGTGTGTGTGTGTGTGTGTGTGTTAGACAGTGCTGAAGTGTGAGTCAGGAGTTATGTGAGTTAATCCTAAGAGACCTCTCAATGGGTGCATGTGGTGGCACCCTGAGTACGCACACACACACACACACACACACACACACACACACACACACACACACACACGGGCTGCAGCCCTGAGCCTGCACAGGATTACTGTGCAAGAGGAAATTAAGGATCATCCAGACGTGATGGAAACAGAAAATAGAGAGAGAGAGAGAGAGAGACAGAGAGAGAGAGAGACAGAGAGAGACAGAGAGAGAGGATGTGAGAGAAAGATAGAGAGAGACAGAGAGACAGAGAGAGAGAGAGAGAAGAGAGAGAGAGAGAGAGAGAGAGAGAGAGAGAGAGAGAGAGAGAGAGAGAGAGAGAGAGAGAGAGAGAGAGAGAGAGAGAGAGAGAGAGAGAGAGAGAGAGAGAGAGAGAGAGAGAGAGAGAGAGAGAGAGAGAGAGAGAGAGAGAGAGAGAAATGGACTAGGAAAGAAAGATTATCAAGAGAGCAAGAAACCAATCACAGCACAGGAAGAGTTTATAATTATTAACCAATCACACAGAACCCTTCAGCAGCATCACGAAACCAAATTCCATCCAGAATTCAATCAGTTTTATACCTTATACACACTCCACGGGTTTAAAACCTAAAACTAATCACCGTGACCAGACGTCCCATGAGTGTTCCATGTATCTCAGATCATATCTGATTAATAACGAGTGCAGGTCCGATGCTGCTGTGCAGAAAGCCAGGCGGAGACATGAAGAGCGTCACAGAGATAACGCGTGATTGAGGTGTTGGAGCGACTCGCTGACCCGAGGAGACACATCACTCTCATCCACACTCTCATTCACCTCCTCGAATCTCTCTGCCTCTCTGCTATCATGTCATCTCATCGCTCTCTTCATCTCTCGTTTCTCCTGCAGGAGCACCGAGACGAAACGCTGAGCTGCCCGCAGCCGCCGGCCAATCAGATCGGGAAGTGTTTACAGGCTCCAATGAGATGACGGGGTGATTTACATGAGCCAATCACGTCCATCAATCAGTCCAGGAGAGTCACAGAGCGCTCCTCAGACCCTACTCACTTCCCCTTACACTTCCAATCCCAGCGTAGAGCCTACTCACCTTTCTGATTAGCCCGAATAAAACCCCCTGCTGGTCCTATCTCAGTACAGATGATTTACACCCTTCCCCTGGTTGGTTTAGCGGCATCTCATTTTCCTCTCTGGACCAGTCCCAAATCACAAGCTCGGCCCATCCCTGCATCCCTTCACTGGCTCAGACATGTTTCAGACGCTGCTCCTCATTGGCCTTAACCAGAGTTACGGCCTACTCAAGTCATTTATAGTCATGCTTAAGTTTCATAATGATTGACTTCCCCTTATTGGCCGTATTTTGCTAACTGGCCCTGTTTCAATTCAGACCGTCCTCACTTCCTCTTCTAGATCCCAGCGCAATTCAGATGTTTTTGTATTTCCTCCAAACCAGCTGTATTACGAGTCAGATTCTACTCACTGTCCCTTTCTGTCCATCCATCCATCCATCTTCAACCGCTTACTCCTTCTTCAGGGTCACGGGGGAACCTGGAGTCTATCCCAGGGAGCATCGGGCACAAGGCGGGGTACACCCTGGACAGGGTGCCAGTCCATTACAGGGCACAATCACATACACACTCACACACACATTCATACACTACGGACACTTTAGACACACCCATCAGACTACCATGCATGTGTTTGTCCCTTTCTGGTCACATCCTAATTATCACATGATTACACTTGGCTCACACGTGGATGCCCTTATTGGCTTTATCCCAATTTATATACTAATCGCTTTCACTTATTGGCCCACAGCAGAATACTCCCACTACTCCTTACTGGCTTATTCCAGCTCAGAATCCGCCCACATCCCCTTGTTGGCTCTATCCCGTTTCAGACGCCGCTGACTTCCCCTCGCTGCTCCTGTCTCTGTTCAGTGGCGTCACTTTGCATTGTAACGAAGAACACGCTTCGTCATGGAAGTGAATCACAGACCAGGAGGAGGTCAGAGTGGGCGGGGAAAGACACGACAGCCTGTAGGACTCGTTTAAATAATGCAGACTCCAGACAAACTGACTTTGGTGTAAAAACCCGGACGCCTTGTTTTTTTTTTAAAGATTGATGATGGAAGACACCGTTAGCCTTTCTGTGATTCACGGCTCTTTGAGTTTCTGCTTGGAAAGCTGACACATCAATCAACGGAGCCGGCCAATGAGAGCCTGATGGAAGAGGGGAGAACAGGAAATGATGCATTCAGAGTGGCTGATGTGAAGCTCAGTGATTCACTCAACATTTGATGAGAAGGCATTAGACTGATGAAGAGAGACGTCCAAAACATCAACAAAAACACAGACACAAAGGGGCGGAGCTTCCATCATGCTGACTATTCAACTTACGCACACATCCTACGTACATTTTCCTAACTGGCCCTATACCAAATCAGATGCTACCCACTCCCCCCTAATTGTCCCTATACAAATTTAAACGCTCCCCACTTCCTCTATTCGGCCCCGTCCCAATCCACACACAGCCGACTTCACCTTACTGGCCCTGTTCCTCTTCTCCTGTTCAGGTCGCGTCCCGATTCAGGCTCTGTGCACTTCTCCTTATGCATGTATCTGAACACACATGAGCCGAGGTGGAGAGTGTAGGAGAAACACACGTGCTGCAGTACAATAAACACCAGAGTGCTGAACACACACACATTCAACACACACACACACACACTCAACACACGTGCTGCAGTACAGTAAACACCGGAGTGCTGAACACACACACACTCAACACACACACTCAACACACACACACACACACTCAACACACACACACACTCAACACACACACACACACACACACTCAACACACACACTCATCACACGTGCTGCAGTACAGTAAACACCGGAGTGCTGAACACACAAACACTCAACACACACACACACTCACACACTCAACACACACACACACTCACACACTCAACACACACTCACACACTCAACACACACACACTCAACACAAACACACTCAACACACACACACACACAACACACGTGCTGCAGTACAGTAAACACCGGAGTGCTGAACACACAAACACTCAACACACACACACTCACACACTCAACACACACACACACTCACACACTCAACACACACACTCACACACTCAACACACACACACTCAACACACACACATACACACACTCAACACACACACACACACTCACCACACACACTCAACACACACACATACACACACTCAACACACATACACACACTCAACACACACACATACACACACTGAACACGAGCACACTGAACACGCACACACACACACACTGAACACGAACACACTGAACACACACACACAACACACACAGACACTCAACACACAAAGAAATTCAACACACACACTCAACGCACACACACTCAACGCACACGCACTCAACACACACACACTCAACACACACACACACAACACACACAACACACACACACTCAACAAACACACACACTCAACACACGTGCTGCAGTACAGTAAACACCGGGGTGCTGAACACAGACACACTCAACACACACACACACACACTCACACACTCAACACACACACACACTCAACACACACACACTGAACACACACACACTCAACACACACACTCAACACACACACACACACACACAACACACACACTGAACACGAACACGGACACACTGAACACACACACACACACACTGAACACACACAGACACTCAACACACACACACCC
>JAFFST010054892.1:37361-48861 GCA_022414735.1 Noturus placidus | reverse complement strand
GTGTGAGTGTGCACTTGTAAGTCGCTTTGGATAAAAGCGTCTGCTAAATGAATAAATGTAATGTAATGTATATAGCACTTTTATCCAAAGCGCTTTACACTGTGTCTCATTCACTCATTCACACACTCACTCACACACCAATGGGAGCAGAGCTGCCATGCAAGGCGCTAACTTGCCATCGGGAGCGACTTGGGGTTCAGTGTCTTTCCCAAGGACACTTCGGTATGTGGAGTCATGTGGGCCGGGAATCAAACCACCAACCCGCTCTACTACCTGCGCAACAACCGCCCCAGCCATAGATTACAGAAGCTTTACCTCTGAAGGTTATGCTAGAGACTCCTTCCATAAATGTTTACTACACATCTTCTGACAGAAACCCACACCAGATCAACAATTATACCTGTGAAAGACTTATTACTATAGCAACAATGACGTAATTTAACGAGTGCATTAATGTAAACCTGCGATTTGCAGCCGCGCTACTGTGAATAAATGGAGAATTCCACGGTGCTTTGGTATAAAGTTATGATATTATATGTCTACAGCTTACATGCAAATTCAACGCCTTATTATTTGAGTTATCTATATGATTAAGAAAAGAGATCAGCACAAGTATTAGCTTCAAGCTTATTGGTTAGCATTTAGCTCGTTGTAGCTCTTCCTACGGTTTTCCAGTATTATTGTTTTAAAGGAGATTATAAAGATTTCGTCTGCATGCTTGTCACTTATGGCCTGATTATTATCAGATTGATTGACTCAAGCCTGCTAAGTAAGGCGTGTCCTCTTTAAATCGTGTCTGCAATATGTTTGCTGTTATGAGGAGCTTATTGTTCTTTTATTGCTTTACATAAGATGTTTATCTTAACCGGGCTTGACAATAGCACAAGTCAATACATTACACGTAGCGAAAAAAGGATAAGGTGCCTTGATGGATTGCTAATTTTGATATGTGATCGACCCATGGATGGATTTAAAGGGAAATAAGTGAGAGCTGAGACAAAAGGGCCAGGTAGATTATTTGTACATTCCCATGAAGCCGGGTTAATGATTATGGATCAGTTTTCCCAACAGCCGGTGTAATGTCTCGCAGCAGGGCTACGTCTGATGAATTGCGATTTTAATTAACGTGTTCACAGTTGAAACTAGAGCAGAGGATAAGAGCAAGTAAATGACCTGGTTCACCATAGTTGTTTTTCTGCAAATACCTGATTTAAGGTGCCTTAAGGGCTTTTGCTATGCTTGGGGTTTGTTTTGACACAATCGCTCCGGTAACAAGGAAAGCATACGGGAATGAAAATGTACTTAAGGACCTAAATAGTGAAGAGAAAAAAATCGGCTGAGCTTTAATGACAGGGGATATTTGTGTATATGTATGTGTGTGTCAGCCTTAGAGATGAAGCAAGAGGGAGTGTTTGTGTATGTGTGTGGTGGGGGGAGAGTGTGTGAGTGTGTGTGTATGTGTGTGTTTCTTCTAACACCCCGGTGGTAAACAGCCGGAGAGTGTCTGAGCATGCATTGCGTGCAGTGGTCGCTCCGCCCTTCTGGCAGCCTCTGCCAACCGCAAGCACCTACGGGTGAGTCGTGTCCTCTATGACCTTGTGACCCCTTGGCTTGGCCTGCGCCTGTACCTGGCTCCTGCTACTGCCTGTTCTCTCAAACACCTCGGTTCATTGTGCAACATCAACGACCTAGGGTTAACAAACGAGCCTGGATCGGCCACTGAACTGTGTGACAGCTAAACTCAGGGCAGGAGTTGAAATAAAGTGCACGAGGTCTTCCATAATGAAACGGAGACAAATACATGCCCCGGGACGACTGCCAGGACGATGTACCTGTGAAGAATGGAGGAGGAGGCATGGGATATTTAGAGCACATTGTACAAAATGATAGCAATTGTGAATAAAGATAAACACTCTATCATTCAACGACGAGGTCAGTTCATTAACACACCAACATAAACACATGATTGAAACATTAATCATGCGCTGCACCCATTAGCTGAAAAGTAGCTAAGATTAGCACCCAGGTGTTTCAACAAAGATGAGATTTTTGTTATGAAACATTCCATGTCCGTGCCAGAGGAAATTAATGTGCAGTAATGACCATGTTTATCGAGCTTTTCCCGACACAGTACATAAGAAACTGCTTTTGTAAATGATGTATGTTTACATTAAAGCAAAAAAACTACACTCAAGTGAGGTAAAACGTCATGTTCATTACTCAAGTCCAAAAGTACAAATCTGTTATGTTTACTTAAAGTATGAGATAAAGTTGCCCTTTTGTCTTATAAAACTGATGGTAAATTAGTGCACCTTTTGCCTGACAAACCCAAGAAAGAAGTACAAACATTAACTATAGCTAGCTTAAGACAGACGTTCCTTATGCCGGCAACCTCTGATTATCTTCAGCTAATCTCTTGAATGTTGGCTAGCACGGAAATACCTCTAACAATTATAAAATAGCTTGAATGCTGATACAATGTTTAGCTTTCATGATACAGACTGACTAGCTACTATAAATGCCAAACGTTTCAACGGATATACTGTATTTGTAGCGATACGTACCACGAAACACTTTTTTTTTTTTTATAAATGAATGAAACGTGAATAAATGAAAGTAGAAACCATTTTTCTTAAAGTGAAGTAAAATACAGAGATTTACAGGTAGTATTTAAAGTGTATGGTACTTTGTTATGTTTTTCCTTTGAATTTATATTAATTTTTTATATATTATTCAAATACTTAAATACCATGTATTTACTCTGATCAGCCATAACATTAAAACCATCTTTTGTGTAGATATCCATACACATTAGTGAGACTTCGGTGCTCACTTAGACCATTTTTGGTAGGTACTAACCACGGTACAGTGAGAACCCCCCACGAGACCTGCCATTTTGAGACGCTCTGACCCAGTCACAATTTGCCCTTGTCAAAGTCTCTAAACTCGATACGCTTGCCCATTTTTCCTGCTTCCAACACATCTACTTCCATCACTGAATGATGCCTAATATATTGTGCTGTTTAAAGAAGCAATAAAAGTAGGTTAGTTGAGTATCTGGAGCATCAGCATTTGTGGGTTCGATTATAGACTGAAAATGGGCAGAAAAAAAAGGAAAAAAAAACAACTCTCATCGGAAGCTTGTCAGTTTATTCTTGCTCTAAGAAAGGAAAGCTATTCCATGTGACCAAACCAGGATAGATAACCCAATGCCTAACCGAGCAAGAGGACAAACAGAGTCTCCAGTTTGAAGAGCCGACATCTCACAGGTCCTCAACTGGCAGCTTCGTTGAATGGTACCCACAGCACACTGGTCTCAACATCAACACTCAAGAGGTGGCTCCAGGGTGCTGAGACTGCCCATTAAAAGGAAGAGATTAATATGGGTCAAAGAACACAGACAGATTGGAAAATTAACAGATCTAATTTGGAGGTGTTTGGTATATTTATGGTATTTGGCAGACATCCTAATCCAGAGCGACTTACATTTATCTTAATTAAACATCTGAGCCATTAAGGGTCTTGCTCAAGGGCCCTACAATGGCAGCTTGGTGGTGCTGGGGTTTGAACTCATGACCTTCTGAGCAGTAGATTAATATCTTAACCACTGAGCTACCAATGCCCTGTGAGAGTCAGGCAAAATGAAATGATGCTGGAGGACAGATTGATTCCGTCTGTCAAGCATGGTGGAGGAAAGGTGTTGGTCTGGGGCTGCTTTGGTGGTGCTAAAATTGGAGATTTATTCCTGATAAAAGTGATCTTGAACAAGGAAGGCGATCGCTCCATTTTGCAATGCATGCCATATCCTGTGGATGGTGTTTAATTGGAGCCAATTTCCTACAACAGGACAATGACCCAAAGCACAGCTCCAAACTATGCAAGAGCTATATAGAGAAGCAACAGTCAGATGGTATTCTATCTGAAATGCACTGCCCGGTGCTGACACCGGATCCCACCCCTATTGAGCTGTTGTGGGAGCAGCCTGACCGAATGGTTTGGAAAATGTGCCTATCAAGCCAATCCAACTTGAAATGCTTCTTTCAGAAGAGAAAGTAAACCAAAGAGTGCGATCCCACCGGTTGAATGAATTGGCCATCATGGAGTAAATAATCCACCTCGTTCGCATTCATTACACCAAAGACTGACTTGTATTTCTCCTGCGTCTTCGCAGTCTCTGTGAAAAATATCAGCAGAAATACCGATCATACCAAGAGGTGTGTCACTGTGTGCCACTGTGAGGAAGAAATCAGCACCAGCCTCTCTTCTCACTTCTTCATACCATTCTGTGTGTTTTTCTTACCACCTTCGATGGTGCCTCCGATTGTGCTCCATTCCACAACAAGCCACTTCTGTTCAAAGCAAAAATGAAACTTTTTATCCTTCAAAGATCCTTCTTGCATGATTCCAGCAGCCGCTCCTTGTCCTCAGCATAAGTTACGGCAGATCTCATTTTGTGTCTCGGTCAGTTCCAGTATGTGTCTTGAAATATTGCGAGCGACAGGGAAAAGAAGAGGTATGTGCACTGTGTTCAATTCTCTAAACAAGCTCTTCGTCACAGGACCACACAGTCTGTCCCCCTCCTGCTCTCACGGCTGGCCAAACAAAGTTTGGAAAACGGCCCGAGCACACAGTCACCCTCCTCTGACTCCACATCCTGAACATGTCCCCAGAGCTTTTGCTGTCTTGTTTCTTCTGACCTGATTTTACTATTTTTAAAAAACCTGACCAGTTATACAATATTTAAGGATGTTGTTATTCAAAATAAGTTTATTCCGCTTCAAAACAGAGAAAAATGAGCAAGCTAAATATATATATATATATATATATATATATATATGTATATGTATATATATATACAGTATATATATATATACAGTATATATACAGTGTCCTCCACTAATATTGGCACCGTTGGTAAATATGAGCAAAGAAGGCTGTGAAAAACGTTATTTACTGTTTAAACTTTTAATCTTTTGCTCAAATAATTCACAAAAATACTCTCCTCTCATTTCAAACATAACACGGGTTTATTCCCCCCAAAAATTGTTAAATATAAGTATGCAACAATTATTGGCACCCCTTTCAATTAATATGAGAAAAAAATATTTTTGAAGTATATTTCCACTGATATTTAAATTTTTTTAGTACCCCTGGGTGACTAGGAACAGGAAATTGTTCAGCCATGACTTCCTGTTTCACAGGGGTATAAATATGAGGTAACAGACAGGTCAAATTCCCTTAGTCATTCATAACGATTGGTAAGAGCGAGGAATATAGCTGTGATGTGCGGCAAAAGGTTGTTGAGCTTCACAAAATGGGGCGTGTCTATAAGAAAATAGCACAAACATTGAAAACGCCCATTTCCACCATCAGCGCAATAATGAAGAAGTTCCAGTCAACTGGAAATGTTATAAATCGACCTGGAATTGGACGTGTGTCTGTATCGTCTCAACGCCTTGTGAAGAGAACGGTTCGAGTTGCTCAAAAAATCTCCACTGTACTTTAGAAAACTTGAAGTCTCTACCTACTACTCCCATAATAAAATGAGTCTTTATTTTTTGGAAATATGAAAATAATGTTTCCCTTAAGGTTAGCATGCTAAGATCTCTGACAATACAATCTTGATAAAAGCTAATATCACAGTACAAACTAGCCTGATGGATATAAAATGTTGCTAATGGCAGGTTGATATATCTTCATCAACCCACAATAGCAAAACTCATCATTTATAAATAATCATTTATTTTATTTATTAATATTACTCACATCAGTCTAACTCTAAAGAAATATTTGCAAAAATACTATAATAAAGAAATTATAAAACATTTCAAAAATATTCCCTCAGACAAAAGTGATTTGATATCTATTGCTACAAATAAAGCTATAGTTAGCTAAAGTTTGTTTCGAAATCTAGCTAGTTTGAGTTATTAGCTTGCAAGTTAACATTTGAGAGGTTAGCTGAGGATTCTCTTCTGTGACTGTATGTATGCTAGTTTAGATGCAGAGAGAAGCCAGGTGTTGAAGTAAATTTTTAAGCATTTCCTTCAACACCTGGCTTCTCTCTGCATCTAAGCGGTTAATACTCAAGCTCCTGAAGTGATTACGTAATAGTGACCTAGACACAACCAAAATAAGGGCTTTAGCACCAACGTGAAATGTTGACACCTTGTTTATAAGCACAGGGAACATGCAGATACAAGCTCAAATCACAAAACGCCTCAAATTACAGTGGACAAATTCTTAGGTGTGAAAAAGCTCCAGTGATGAGCATTAAGATGAAAATGCAGAAAGGCAGCAGTCTGGATTCTTAATGAGGTCAATATGCTTGGTGTCATAAGTCCAATTCATTCAATTATTCCAAATTAACAGCAGGGGAAGGTTGTTCCGGAAGGAATTATTTCATAACAGTTATTCTGCTGTTTGATTTACAACCCAGCTCTGTCATTTGCATCCGCCCTCTTTTGTTAAGTTACCTGATACCATTCCAGACATACAGTAAGGGAGTGGGACGGGAAAAAAAACAAACTCCTAAATAATCTGTTTTGATATATTGTGGATATTATATTCCAACCCAGATCAGATTATCTGTGATTTTAGACCACACAAGAAATTATTTCCGAGGTACACATGAACCGAGTTTAATGGAGCATCGGGAGGTGTATGAGGAAGGAGAAAGGTGTTTATCATGGCTAGCTTTTGATTGTAATCCAGTGAAGTGAGTCATGGTGCCAGGAGTATATCCAAAGACCAGTAGATGCATTCTAGTACATCGTGTCCCTCTGTGTTTATATACAGCCACTTGCGTTCATGAACAGGGTGATCTTATTTGCACTACAACACACTTCTAAATGCTAAAACGTTAATAGCTATTTATATATACAAGAAAGGGGAAAGACTGTTATTCTGGATGGTGTCAACGGTGGATGCCGTGTTTCATGTCTATTTAGACAAGCTGGGATGGTCCATACCAGAAAGTCATTTCATATGTATGGGAGGTATTTGATGTAGGGTGTTTCCATATATGCAGCTAAACTGCAAGTTTTCCAAATGTGTACGTCTTTATGATCATCATTCAAAGTCATTCGAAATGTCAAGTATAATTGTGAATAATAAGGAATAAGTGTGTGGTGTCATGGGAATGCCTTCACATGTCATTGTCACTGCTGTATAGCGTTCCGGAAAGGACAGAACTTCCTGAAATAAAATATCCACCTCTATTGCATCTGTCTCAATCATAAGTAAGTGTGGAGGCGGAGGGGTGGACAAGCACCAGTTTGTGAATAGAGGGCAGAGCCGGAGACGGCGAGTGGTAAGGAGTGCATACCTGTGGGGAATTTTGGCTAATGAATGTTCTCTGTTTCAGTGAGACAGGGCGAGGATAAGAGAGCGAGAGAGACACGTGCCTCGAGAGAGCGAGAGAGCATGACGGAAAGCATGAGCAGGGAGTGTGTGTGTGTGTAAAAATTAAAGAAACCCCAGAACAAGAGAAAAATAATAACAAATTGCCTGAGTGTGTCAAGCCTGCCTCTGCCTTCCTTCTCCTTACCCCACCTTTAAAGACTGTCACACTGGTGCTGAAACCCAAGACAAGAAGGAGTCGCCACCATGGAGTCATCAACGTTGGCAAAACTCATCAGGAGCCTTGCTACCGTACACTAGAACCAGATTCAGATCTTAGTGCTGCTTCACGGCAACCAGGAGCAGCACATCAAGGACCTCCTCAACGCCCAGGCCAAGGACCTGCAGGTGCTACAGGGCCTGATACAACAGGTCAGAGCACCAGGAACGGCCCTGACAGGTGCTGGAGCCACACCCATGCTGTCATAACTAAGATGGGTCCGCAGGAGGCCTTCCAGAAGCGCTACAAGCGCTCAGTGCTGGCATGGGGCTGGCCGATGGAATAGTGAGCGGCCCACCTGTTGCTGCTGGTATCCGGAGAGGCCCAGCTTGCAGCCCAACAGCTGCCGGTCGCCAACTTGATGGAGTTCCTGGACCTGAAATGGGTGATTTAGCAGAGAGTCGTCCTGACCCCCGAGCAGCAGCATCTCTGATGTTGTGCGACTTCGGCTGAGCGTTTGCGTTCGCCCAGAAATGATGGTCAGCTAATGCCGTCCCGTCCCTATTTTTCAGTGATTAATGATAGATTATATTGAATGATGCAGGACGCTCAAATGCAGGAAGAGATAACCCAATTGTTAGTTCTGCAGAACTGTCGGGAAATGGTATTCCAGGTGGCTCACCATAATCTCATGGCAGGGCACTCAGGGCAGGGAAAAATGACTGTACACACTGGTGGTGTGTGGCATGCCATGAATGCCAGCTGGTGAAACCACCGGCCACACCAAAAGCACACAATACACTAACTCCCATTAAACAAGGTCCACTTTGAACGAGTGGGGATGGACCTCATCAGGTCATTAGATCATACAGCATGTGGGCGACACTTTGTGTTAGTCTTAGTGGACTATACAACGAGATACCTGGAAGCGGTGCCGCTCTGCAATATTTCTGCACAGAATGTTGCGGAGAAACCCTTCCACGTTATCTCTCAAAACTCCACACCCTCAGCCAAATAACTCAGGAGAGTCTGCTACAGGTGCAACAACATCAATCCTGGTTGTATAACAGGGGTACTCGGCTATGGGAATGAATGGCAGGAGATGACGTGCTTGCTTTACTACAAACATCAAGCTCTAAATTGCTCGCCAAGTGGCAAGGGCCCTCTGAGGTCACACCGCAAATCGGGGAAGTTAAATATGAGGTAAAGTGAATGGATAGCGGAGGGGAACACCAAATTTAGCACTTTAACCTCCTCAAACAATGGAGGGAGGCAGTGCCTATAGATTTGGCCGAGACAACCTCGGGGTAGTGGTATGTAGCCGACCCTATCGGCTGCCGAACACAAAAAAAATGTAGTACAGGACGAAATCAAGGCTATGATTGACATGGGAGAAATCGAAGAATCCCACTGTGATTGGAGCAGCCTGGTCTTTTTGGCTCCCAAGGCGTTCTGTGTGGATTTTAGAAAAGTCAACGCAGTGTCTAAATTTCCCGCAGTGTTCCAGTGGGTCATGGACAAAGTGTTAATTTTTTTTGATTGGCTGCAGCACATGCAGCACTTAAGACCAGTCCTTGGGTTGCTGAGGTGGGCGGGACTCATGGCGAACCCAAAGAAGTGATCGAGTGAATGGGTGGAAGTACAGAATCTGGTCTTCCACTTGGGTCATGGGAAGGTGTGTCCCCAAATTAACAAGAACACAGCAACTGTGACCTGCCCAAGACCCAAGACCAAAAAGGAGGTGAGACCAAAAAGGAGGTTTCTGGGGTTGGCTGGTTATTATTGTCGATTCGTGCCTAATTATTCGGACGTCACCAGCTCACTGATTGATCTCACTAAAAAGTGGGCACCAGACCAGGACCAGTAGATGGAGCCATGCCAATAGGCATTCACTCAGGTAAAAGCTGCACTTTGTGGCAGACCACTCCTACATTCACTAACTTCTCTCTCCCTTTTATTTTGCAGACAGATGCATTGGACGGTTGGTTGCTATTGTCCACGGTTGTGGAGGGGTTGGAGCTCCCCATGCTGTACATCAGTTGTAAGCTTTCCATGCAAGAAACTAAATACTTCATTATAGAGAAGGAGTGCCTGGCTATCAAATGGGTGGTCTTTACCCTCTGATATTATCTGCTGGGGCGGGCCTTCACCCTCTTTTCATGTCATACATTGACACCTAAGTTACCTCAGCGACCATAAAATGAAACTTGCATGGAAAAGAATTTGGGCTCAGCCCTGGATGATTAACCATCCAGCTAACGCCCCTGTAGTCTACATCAGTTAATGAGCAAGGAGCATGTGCTTTAATGAATCATTGGAGAATGCGTTCTAGAATTACTGAAAGAACTGTGAGTTTCACCTTTGTAGTGTATTTTTGTAGGTTTGATAGGTTTTGAAAGTGAAGCAATTAGTAATCTGATTACTTTTTTACATGCAGTAATCAGTAATGTAATAAAATTGCCATTTTAAAGTAGTGGATTATGTTAGCGCATGGTGACTTAGTGGTTAGCACGTTCTCCTCATACCTCCAGGGTCCGGGGTTCGAGTCTCGCCGGGTCCATGTGTGTGCGGAGTTAGCATGTTTTCCCCGTGCTTCTGGGGTATCCTCCAGGTACTCCGGTTTCCTCCCCCAGTCCAAAGACATGCATGGTAGGCTGATTGACGTTTCTAAAATGTCCATATTGTATGAATGGGTGTGTGAGTGTGTATGTGAGTGTGCCCTGTGATGGACTGGCACCCTGTCCAGGGTGTACCCTGCCTTGTGCCCGATGCTCCCTGGGATAGGTTCCAAGTTCCCTGTGACCCTGATAAAGGAGTACGCGGTAGAGGATGGATATATGGATGGATGGATGGATTACTTTTTTTTGCGTTACCTACCAACACTGTCTATGATGTATGGAGACATCTATATTGTATAAGATATACCGTGTTACAGAGGGTTGGAGAGGGAAATGGTGATTACAGAGCGGATATTTCTATACATCAGTTTCCCATATAAGGCTATGCAAAAGAAGAATAACATGTCTTCCTTTTCTAATGGCCGATTTTTAGGAGGTGATTCAGGTGTTTTGTGTGGTTTGTGCAAAGAAGTTGGAAAGTTGGAAATGTTGCTGATACCTGGAAAAGGCACCTGCTGTATCAAACACATCAACAAAGGTACCTCTTAAACCACTCAAAACATGCTGGGTGACTGTATGTCGTTGATTCTCAACTGCTGGTTACAGGGTTGCACGAAAAATTCACTAGTCTATAGCGTAAGTTAAGTGCGATTGCATCTGAGGCTATGTTGTTGCTATCGTATATGTCGTCACAAGAATGCATAGTGACAAGCCTCTGTTGAACCGACAGGTTTTCCCAGACTGCCATACAAGGAAATCAACTGGACTGGTTTAATCCTGAACCCTAACTCTTTTTATATACTTTTTTGTGTGTCTACTGCATTATTGTCCCTCACGGTTCCAGCATTCCAGCATTGTTCAATCCTGAGCTCGGACTACTGTTTGGAGTTTCATATTTTCACCGTGACTATGTGGCTTTCCTCCAACCTTCCAAAAAACATCAGTAGGTGGATTAGATATGCTAAATCACCCTGGTTGTGCGATGGAATGGAGTCTTGTCAAGAGTGTATTCCTGCCACATGCCCAGTATTCCCGGGATAGGCTCCAGATCCACCACCTATGTAGAATGCTCTCTCTATCAGAAACATTGCCAAATACGAAATAGAACCCTTGTCGGGAGCCAAGGAACTTTAACGCATCTAAAAATCAGCTTATTTAAAGTTCGTTTTTTTTCCATTAATGATCTGATTTGCTTGTTGAAAATTAAATACAAATGAACAGCCATGGAATTGTCTGACACACAGAAAACAGAACATCAGGGCGGCTGTGTCTCAGTCGGTAGAGCGGGTTGTCCACTAATCCACTAATCGTGGGGTTGGTGGTT
>JAFFST010054891.1:66729-76778 GCA_022414735.1 Noturus placidus | reverse complement strand
GCGACGGCGGAGAATGAGGCAGGACGCAATTGCAGTGCAACAGTGCTTTATTTACAAAAGTGTTCCACAGTATAATCCAAAACGTAAATCCAAAGAGATAATCCAGATGCAGGCGAGGGTCAGGCGATCAACAAACAATGTAAACGGGGCTAGGCGAAGGATGAGGTGATGTCACGGAAAACGGGGTCGGTACACTATTCACGAAGTAGGAAATCATGGAAGGCTACACACTAGTGGCTATCGTGCAAAGAAACTCAGAATACGGCGCTAGACGGGTTAGCGGAGAAAACCCGTCTAGACCAAACTAACGCGGACTACACAAACACGAGACTCGAAAACAGAAACCAGAAACGACCTAAACGAGTGTTCTTACCCTTAGGCAGCTGCAAAGACATACAGACGTTCATTCATACATTCAATATTCCGCCCCGAGTGCTCGCAGTTGCGTGGTATAAATACACGCTGCATCGTTACGATAGATTACTAACAGCTGCGAGCACTTGGGGCACGTGACAGCTAAAACACATGCGTAAACCAGGGAGGAGACATGACAAACACATGTAAACAAAAGTCCACGTGTGTGCAACTGTCAAAGAAGTCCGCTATGACGACGAGCAAAGGCAGCGCGCATGCATGGCACATGCGAATTGCTTCCGGAGAGATCCATGACATGGATAAAAGCTAAGACTGCTAATTCTACACCTTGCTCTAACTTTAACCATCTATAGCTTTTTATCCGATGTGTATCATGCACATTTTTAATAAGACTATGTGGGTTACAAAGAAACTGGAGAAAATTACTGAATCTCTTTCATACCAACTGATTATGCAGTCTCTTTCTACTAGAATGAATTCTTTCAACCTGATGGAAATGTGCTACACAAGACTGTTATGCTGTCCTCCTGCTGTTAGCATCCCCAGTCTGATAAGAGTGACTGATAAGAGTGCTTTGACCATGCAAATATGGCAGGTCCATTCTCCAGCAACATGCTAGCATTGTATAGTGTAAGTATAAAGTAAACAATAATTAATAAGTCTTTTTACAATAAATATCCAGACATAGTGGGACAAGCACGTATAAACCAAGAACAGGCAGATTGAGGATAATTTAGATTACACTAAACACAATACAACTTCAACAAATATACAGAGAGACAAGGTTAATGTGCAAACTGCAGCTCTAAACAAATTGTAGGAAATCTGACAAAACTGGTCCTGCGTTTTAAAATCCATACCCATTTCGTGAGAGATTAGAAAGTTCAGAGTTTTCAGAAATAATAACAATACAAAGACTGTTATTTAAGTAAAAATCCACACTAAATAACTTGCTTATTAATCTTTATAATTAACATGTGATATTCAGTGCTGCCCATGGTTTATTTTGTAATTACCATTTATTATTTTTTTACCATTTCATACATTACCCACAATGCCATTTGACTACCTGCTGATAATTACAGCAATGTGAACTCAAGAGAGTGATGCAGAAGCACCTTAGTCCTATAGTCCAACCAGCTTTCTTATCTCCTGCCGTAAGAAACATTTTCCTCAATGTTCTTACCTTGTCATTTTGCATTGCTAACCTGCATTGCATTCTAGAAGTTTGAGTCCAATGTTTGCTGTCAACACTACTTCAATATTGTATTTCATATTAATGTTATTGAATGTTGATGGAAAATGGTGAGCAAGGAAATAAGTTCTTGTTTTTAAGACACAGCTAAGCCTGACCATTATCACTTGTGTTTGATATCAGTGATTTTCCCCCCTCTTATTAAAGGCTATTTTAACTGTGCTAACAATTTCCTCCTGTGAAGGCAGCGTGAAATATCACAAATATTTCAATTTAAACTTATTTAACATGTTTCAGGGTGGAACTTTCTTTAAAATGGAAGAAAGTGTCTCACACGCTCTCTACCACTTAGAATGATCTTAACATTATAATACCTGCAGAAAACAAAGCCCAGCATGTTGGCTAACAAAATACCACTGATGAGGACCATGCTCATTGTTCCATGATTGTCCAAAGCTGGTATGGAACAATCTGGTTATGTATTTCAAAGCAGGTCCAGACAGATTTTTAAAACAATTACAATAATATTCTGGGCTAATGTAATGTGGAAGACTCAACGGTGAAAATGATTAGGATCCATGTGCAGGATGTTCACTGCAAATAAACCACAATCCAAAATACAGACCAAGGATGATGGACATATAAATCAGGTACATAATCAAAAGGGTGATCCAGAGAGTAGAGAGAATCCAAGCAGAGCTCAAGGCACAATAAGAATAGACAGGCAGACAGAGCAAAAACGACAACAAGAACACAAAGAGATCCAATCAACAAGGCTTTACATTCTGTGGTTGTGACCTTGTGCTCTATATAGTGAACAACAGGAAATGAGTGTAGAGGAAGAGACCTAATGTTATGGGGTGGGTGCCCTCTGGTGGCATGGAGGTAAAATATCCTGGACTGACATGACTCAAGTTTGAACTGGACTGCCTCTAATACTAATCACTCAGCATGTTATAGGGAAAATGTTTAACCAAATGGAAATGACTGACATACTTTATTACAGTTGCCTAATACTGATAGCTAAATTGTTGTACCTAGTTGAACCAGCTAATTATACATTCAACTGTAAGCCCGGGCTTGAATTATTTTCTAAGGCTTAGAAGCCATACACTGAAAGTAGTTAGTGTAACACTAGTTTTATACGTGTGGCATTTCAGTTACCACACAGACTCATAAGGTGCATTGAAACCAATAGTGTAAAATGATTGTAAATCAAACTTTGTCAGACAGAGTGATATGGTTCACCATCACCAACCAATCTGCATTTTAAACAAACACAACATACTACATTAAAACTGATCTGTTCTGTTCTGCTTGGGCTCTCCTTCACCAAATTTAACATTTATTGAAACAAAATAAATGACCACAGGTCTCCACACTTAATCTGCTTTTGAATTATGCTAAACTATATACAGTAAGAATTCATAAATCACATTCATTCATTCATTCACTTTATCCTGGTCAGGGTCATGGTGGTCCAGAGGATATCCTGGGAACATTGAGTGGAAAATATTACATTAATAGTGAACATTCTGAAATAAACCCTTGCAACATCTCTCTATGCTAGATGATAGAATGATGTGAAATAATCTATTTGTACTTTATTTATGGTCCCTACTATTTATACTGTATGTGCTGCTGCAAACAGTGTATTATAGAGAGGGGGTCATCTAGTGATGACCAGGAAAAAGAAAGTTTGAACATAAAGAAATCATTATGCAGCTCACAAAATAAAATGAACGCAAAATGGATTTATATTCAGTGCTTTTTTTTCTCTGGCATAGCAGGCCTGGTAGACCGAATCACATTGTATTTTTGAGTTCTTGATGTTGCACCTACAGTAATAGAAGGTAGGTTTCAGCCTTAAGGTATAACTTGAGGCTATTTTGAAACTATAGATCTTTAGGTTAGAGTTCAGTAGGAATGCTTCACAAATAATTTCTTTAACCTCAAAGCATCTATTCAGGATGATCTTTAAGGAAAATATTTATGACACTTCAGTGTACAAATCTGTTTAGAAAAGAATGCACTGCTCTTCCTATAGAGACTACCTGCCGAAATATTTCTTTATATGATAGCTACTGCTAAACTAATATCAAGTAGAATGTCCTTGGGGAGAAATTAAGTTTTATTTCCTGAAACATTATTTAAAAAAAATAAAAAATAAAATAAAAAAACATTTCATTTTGAACATGTGGATATTTCCATAGGAGTCCATACTGAGCATTAGAACTCAGTGTACTCTCAAAGGTCTTATGCCTAAATACCCAGTGCAAGAACGTATTATAAAAATTAAACATAAATAAAAAACATACTGTATGAATAAAAAAGATATAGTTACTCCATAATTATCCACACTACTCATAAAAAGGAGCAAATGGATATACAGGGTATTGGAAATATTTGGGAAAAATGGGGATGTTGGGTACACAGTTAATGAAGCACATTTGTCTGAAATGTCCAGTTTCTCTGGAAACATTATATGCTATGCTTCATTTTTCAATAACTCCTAATTCTACGCCAGGAAAAAAGTTAAATTCTATTATTTACATATACAGTATCTATATTTTAAATTGTGTATTAAGGTTCTATCTTCTTAAAGAACCAAATTAAAACATAGGACATCAAAATGATAGAAAAAAGGTCAATTGAAAATCTGATAAAGTTGAAATCTACATTTGTAGCTCCATTGTCATGTAATGATGTTTTAGACAGCTGCAATTGCAGTTACATCCATAGCCACAGCAACACTTGGCACCCAACAAAAACAATAGCAAATAAGCATATTACTTTGCAAAGACGTTGACTGAACAGTCTCTTCTATAGTGTGGTGAGACTGTGAGTGTGATTGGGAACAAGTGTGTCTGCTTAGTTCTCAGGAGAAGGTGACGAGTCTCTGTGTTACTTTGGGATTTGTTTGTAGTCTGTGGTGCATAATGGGAAATGGAGTCGCTAGTTTGCCATGACATGACATCTATAAAGTTGTCCCAAATTTACATTATCCTGTAAATAATGATCAAAATGTCATTTAGGAAATGAGTTTTGAACAGTGACTAAACACAGATAGAACCTTATTCAGTAAACTCAAATATAACTTGGTTTTATATGTTTCTTTTGTGATTCATTTTATTTTTTATCTCTTTATTATCCGGATAAGTGGTTAATGATGGATGGATGGATGGATGGATGGATGGATGGAGTAAATACTGATAATTCAGGCTAAGATCACATTATGATTACATACTGTATGCTTTTCTTTTATATGAATTTATTTATTTTTACCTAACAATTTAATTTAAAACATTTACATTATAGCCATATTAAAATAAAAATAACAATGTTCCTAATAAAGTCTGTTACCTGACCTTCAGTCACAGTGAAATGTTTAAGCATATACAGTACAAGCATATGCATGCAATATTAAGCATATTGCATCTGGGTAATATTTATAATGATTGCTAATGTTATCTGGTATTAGATACAATATTAGCTTTCTGCTGCACTGAAGACTTTCTAATATGCCCGAAAGTTTGCTCAGTGTAGGACAAATGAATACTGTAGATCCATCCTGTTTTATACACTTACTTTTACAGCTGAAAGTTACTTTCACCTCCAGCTCACCATACTGAAAAGCCTCTAGTCTGTTCTCTTTTCTTAGAATGTGAATAGGAATTAGATATTAGTTGGCCATGGCCAGGTATATTCCATATGCAATATGGATGATGATTGGCTAACTGATAGAATATTTAGTATGAAAAGATAGAATACTAATTCTGACTTTGGAGATAAAACATTTTTCTCAAATAATACACCAATAACTTGTATTGTATTGTGGTTAAATAATTTTCAAGCAACATGCCAGCTAGAACCTTATACAGTGGGGGAAAAAAGTATTTGATACACTGCTGATTTTGTACGTTTGCCCACTGACAAAGAAATGATCAGTCTATAATTTTAATGGTAGGTTTATTGGAACAGTGAGAGACAGAATAACAACAAGAAAATCCAGAAAAATGCATGTAAAAACTTTTATAAATTAATTTCCATTTTAATGAGGGAAATAAGTATTTGACCCCCTCTCAATCAGAAAGATTTCTGGCTCCCAGGTGTCTTTTATACAGGTACTGAGTTGAGATTAGGAGCACACTCTTAAAGGGAGTGCTCCTAATCTCAGTTTGTTACCTGTATAAAAGACACCTGTCCACAGAAGCAATCAATCGATCAGATTCCAGACTCTCCACCATGGCCAAGACCGAAGAGCTCTCCAAGGATGTCAGGGACAAGATTGTAGACCTACACAAGTCTGGAATGGGCTACAAGACCATTGCCAAGCAGCTTGGTGAGAAGGTGACAACAGTTGGTGCGATTATTCGCAAATGGAAGAAACACAAAAGAACTGTCAATCTCCCTCGGCCTGGGGCTCCATGCAAGATCTCACCTCGTGGAGTTACAATGATCATGAGAACAGTGAGGAAACAGCCCAGAACTACACGGGACGATCTTCTCAATGATCTCAAAGCAGCTGGGACCATAGTCACCAACAAAACAATTGGTAACACACTACACCATGAAGGAGTGCAATCCTGCAGCGCCCCTGCTCAAGATAGCACATACATGCCCGTCTGAAGTTTGCCAATGAACATCTGAATTATTCAGAGGACAACTGGGTGACAGTGTTGTGGTCAGATGAGACCAAAATGGAACTCTTTGGCATCAACTCAACTCGCCGGGTTTGGAGGAGGAGGAATGCTGCCTATGACCCCAAGAACACCATCCCCATCATCAAACATGGAGGTGGAAACATTATGCTTTGGGGGTGTTTTTCTGCTAAGGGGACAGGACAACTTCACCGCCTCAAAGGGACGATGGACGGGGTCATGTACCGTCAAATCTTGTGTGAGAACCTCCTTCCCTCAGCCAGGACATTGAAAATGAAAAGTCATTACTAAGTCATTACCAAGTACTAAGTCATGTTTTGCAGAGGGGTCAAATACTTATTTCCCTCATTAAAATGCAAATCAATTTATAACATTTTTGACATGCGTTTTTTTTTTATTTTTTTTGTTGTTATTCTGTCTCTCACTGTTCAAATAAACCTACCATTAAAATTATAGACTGATCTTTTCTTTGTCAGTGGGCAAACCTACAAAATCAGCAGGGGATCAAATACTTTTTTCCCCCACTGTAATACTGAGGTCAAGAAATATATTGCAAATCTGTTCAATACTTTTGTTCAATACTGTTTCACTAACTTTCAAATTGTTCAATACTGTTTCACTAACTTGTGCTTCCTGATGATGAACTTTAGCTCAGGTACTTGATTATCATTATGAGAACAAAAGGCAGAAAATTAGAGAGTAAACTGGTGACCTGGAGCCACAACATTCTCCATCCATCTAGTCAAAGCATATGCTACTATTGTTCATAAATACCATCCTCCTGCACCACGCTCCCTTCTCCTGAGTTCAGTCAGGAATTAATTTGAGTCCTGACCCTGAAGCAAATGAACTGCATACGATGATAAATCTAATATGCCGAGCAATTCAGGGTCTGCGTATTCATTACCGTCACGAGTCGGCTTGACATACAGGGCTCTTCCTCCTTACACCGGAGGGACATATACATACTTTACTCTCATACTATATTCAACTGGCTTTTTTTCATCCACTCACTAATACCAGAGAGCTGACTGTGCTGGTGCTTACAAAAAGGGCTTTTTTTAATTAGGAAAATTTTGTCAATAATGCAGTAAAAATACATACTTTAATACATTATTCATATACAACATGAATAATGACGTGAAACAATAATAATCCATCCCATCTATTCCAGTGTATACTGTCACAGCGCGGCCAGCCTCGTCCTCTGCCACCAGGGAACTGTCACTCACCTCGCATACACGCAGGCACACTACCTCGAACTCCACTTCCCATGAGTCACCGCCGCCGCGCCTGCGCTCTCCCTCACCTGAATTCTGAGTGCACGCAACTGTCGCCAATTATTCCACACAGCTGTATAAATTCCCCTCTGCCACATTCACCCGATGCAAAGTATACGTCTTATCGACTAGTTCCTTAGCGTTACCAAGCCTGTTTTTGTATTTTGCTCCACCGTGTACCTGACCGTGTTTTCCGCCTTTGTTGACTGTGTTTACTGCCTGTCGCTTTCAAGTCTGTTCGTCCGATCGCCTGACCCTCGCTACCACATTGACTACGTTCAATAAGCCTGACCCTAGCCGGCGCTTTTACCACGCTGTCATCGCCACGCGCTTTCTCCTCACTTCCGCATCTCCCGCGACTGATTCCTCCCTTGAGCCCAAGCGTGACATATATTATGTAATTAAAATAACACTGTAATCTAGTGCATGAGACTATTAATTATTTAATTGACAAATAAATTGCTTAATTAAATATGCACCATTATAGTCAAACGAGAAATACTGTTCATGCACTTCCAATATTTATAGGTAAATGAAAAATGTCCAGCCCATGTGGCTATTGACAGTAATTGGATACAGTCCACTACATAATTATGAACAGAATACTTCCGTTTTTTTCCTTTACAGCTAATTTGAAGCACTTGTATTTACAAGATATGTGATTGACTCATGGGCGTAACCACGCACTCTTTGGGGGGGTCGTGACCCCCCCAATGTTGAGGAAATACCAATCTGTCCCCCCCAATATACAGGAGAAAATATTCTCTATATGTTCCGCATTAAATTTCCCTGCAAACGGACCTGTCTTTTCTTCATCTATTCTATTTATTTTATTTATCTATTTATTTATTTATATTCTTTTTTAATATATTCACGTTTGTTACGGAAAATATGCCCCGCCCCCACCTCCAATTGTACACTTGGTTAGCGCTTGGACCCCCCCAATGTCCATAACATGGTTACGCCCTTGGATTGACTTAAATGTTCCACATTATTTCGATTCAAAGGGACTTAATAAGCAGAAATCTTAGTTAAGCCTTATTACAATGTAAAATACTAATAGTAACACTAACCTATTTTTGCTGTCACAGGCAAATTGCAAAGGATAATCTTTGGTCATGAGTTGACATGGGTGGTTTTAAAACGTATAATATGACATGCTCACAGATGGCTGGCTTTGTGCCGCTGCAACCAAAGACCAGAAAATTTGGAAAACTGCTATGATACTTTTGCACTATTACACAGAACTCACAGGACAGTTAGAAACACAGCAGTGATGATGGCGACACATAAACAAAACTTATTGGATTTAAAAGAAGAGCAGTTTTGTAGAATTGCAGCAGGAGACAGAATGTCTCTATAATGTCTCATCACAGTTATACTGTATTTTGACAGGACAAAATAGGACATGGAAATAAATAGAGAATGAATTATACTGTAGCTTCCAGGTTTATAGCTAGCTAATTAGCATGCAAACACTCTGGTCATTTCATTTTCTATTATGAAAATGTAAGATTGAACCTGGAGAGAACTGCTCTCTGAGGACAAAGGACATTCAAGCATTTGAACTCTCTCCCGCAGAATCAGCATCTTCATCCTAGATAGTACATCACACTGGGTGGAGACTGGAAGATCACACCTCACTATTATTCTTCTACATTGCTACCTTCTCTCTCTCCCCACATCCCTCTCTCACTCCGTTAATGTGAATAAGAAGTTGACTATACATGTTTATTATCATTCAAAAGGTATCAGTGTGTCTAAAAAATGGTCTTATTTCCTCAGCAGCCGTTCAAATCACTATTAAGATCTAGAAATGTAGAAAAAATATTGTATGATGTTGAAGGAATTCCCTCACACAAATAACCTCCTGTATGTAAATAAGATACATCCTTTCACAGACATTGAAGACCCATTCAATCAAAATGACAACTGACCCCCTTCAGAGTGAGCCCAAATTCCAATTATAATCACAAACAACACCATTTGGCAAACCTACAGAGTATCTGGGTATTTAGGGAGAGCTGGCAAAAGATTCAGGGAATCTGTAGACAGATGATCCGCACAATTGTTATGTGTAGTTTCATCCATCCATCCATCCATCCATCTTCAACCGCTTACTCCTTTTCAGGGTCACGTGGGAACCTGGAGCCTATCTCAGGGAGCATCGGGCACAAGGCGGGGTACACCCCGAGGGTGCCAGTCCATCGCAGTGTAGTTTCATTGGCAGGTAAATATCTCTAATTCTCTTGATTGTGTTTTATGTGATGTTTATACAGTGCCTTGTGAAAGTATTCGGCCCCCTTGAACTGTTCAACCTTTTGCCACGTTTCAGGCCTGAAACATAAAGATATAAAGCTGTATTTTTTTGTGAAGAATCAACAACAGGTGGGACACAATCATGAAGTGGAACGAAATTTATTGGATATTTCAAACTTTTTCAACAAATAAAAAACTGAAAAATTGGGCGTGCAAAATTATTCAGCCCCTTTACTTTCAGTGCAGCAAACTCTCTCCGGAAGTTCAGTGAGGATCTCT
>JAFFST010054891.1:43493-65624 GCA_022414735.1 Noturus placidus | reverse complement strand
GTTTGAGACCTGAAATGTGGCAAAAGGTCGAACAGTTCAAGGGGGCCGAATACTTTCGCAAGGCACTGTATATTATTGATTACAGCCTGTTATCTTTTGAATTGGATTAAGAATTATTACTGAAATTACCTGGTTAATAAATTGTTACATTTGAATTTATTCTTATCTACCTTGATATGATTGTCTCTAGTAGATTACGTTAAGTCCATGTTACTGCAAATCTGCGACCAGGTTAGTACCAGCTAAAATCCAAGTTTTGGTGGAACATTGGGACACGCCAACTGAGATTTTAGAGTCCAGGCTAACAACGTGCCTTTAGTTAAGTGTTCTTAGACTTTAAAGGCTAAAATGAATTTCCATTTAGAACAACATAGTGTTGACTGACCAATCTAAATGAGGTGAGCCTTGATCTCTGATTATTGTAATATTATTCTAGTTAAGTATACATGGTAAAACATGGCATGATTATACAAAGCTACTATTATAGGGAAGTAACAGCGGTCGTAACCTCTGACTAGAGATAATGTTATTCTAAATAAGTATGTACAGATCTATGTACAGATTTAAGAAAAAGGGCAAGCATGGGCGGCCATCTAAACGGTATTAGTCAATTCTAATGACCAAGACTGGCGAGTTTGTGACTGTGAGAGATCCACGTTCACGGGCAGAGCGAGACTCTGTTCATTTCTGTTTTATTTTTTTATTTTTTATTTATATTTTTTTTTATTGATTCTCACGCACTTTTCAGAGTACAACAAAATATATCAATACAGAATCAACATTTTTTTTTTACCCCAATAACAGCGCCTCCCACCCCACGCAGGAATGTTTACATATGTTTACATAATTTACTTATGATTCATGTACATGTAATTCAATTACATATGTTTCGTTTTTTTTTTTTTCATAAATCCATACAGAATCAAAAAAAAGGGGGGGGGGCGGAAAAGTGGGTGGGGTAAGATGGATAGTATTGACCGTCCACCTCTCCTTAATCTACCTCCAGGGTGCGTACATTCTCGAAGTAGGTAATAAACTGTTGCCATTTTCCCAAAAATGAGTGTCAGAACAAGACTCTAAGCAACAGAGAACCCAAATGAACGAGCACAGTCTAAGTAAAGGGTTAAATAGGCTAATCACACAGTCAGTTACTGAATTTGTACTGGGATCGTCTCACACAGTGTAACAAGTAAAAACTGTAAAAGACTGATAGAATCGCGCAGTGTATAACCGGCTTTAGCAGGCTTCATTCTGTTTCACTCAGATATGGGGAATATACTTCATATTGGGTGAAATTAATGACCAATTATTCATATGTACACCAAACATATATCAATATATGGAGCCATATAGAAACTTAAATGCTGAAATTCCCAACTTCTGAGGGGAAATTGAATTGAGAAATCAAATAGACCAGTGTCTCACATCTATACTTATATTTAAAAAAGAAAACCCAACTAAACTTTAGTGCATAATCGAAAGTGTTCTCACACAAAGACAATCATTGTTGCTGTACAAAATCTTTTGAGGCTGAGAAAAGCTCCAAAAAAGAAGAAACACTAGCTAGCATGAGGATTGACAATATTACCTCCCTCTCCAAACAGCACACAATTGTCTGAACAGAGTTTAGTTCAACATTTGCATTTATTTGAATTAAAGCTGGACTTAAATCAGACCATGGTTCAAGGCCATAGGAAAGGATTAAATCTTTTGAATAAGATGTGGAACATGTTACTGAATGCATTGCCATTTTTATTTACAAGAGGCAAATAAAATGTTACAGGCTGAAGTCTGAAATCTGAAAGAACTCAGTAGTAGAAAAAATATACGCATACTAGGCCTGACAGACTCTACCGAAGGAGATTACCTAAGCTTTTCTCTATGTTAATTACTGAGGTGTTTGGGTACTCCCATTCCTCCCCAATTGATAAAGCTCGTCGCACACAAGCTGGGACCCAGAGAAAGACCATGTCCAGTTTTATTGCAACTTCAACAGTTTTTTCAACAGATTAAGAAGCAGATGATTTGGAAGGCAAATAAATCAAATGCACATTTATGAGGATTACCCGGTGGGTTTTGGGACAGCAGCTTGAATACAGGGACTTTGTGGGTATTGTAGCAATGTAAAACAGACATCCTGAGATTAGCACTCACTAACAATTGGATGTAAAGTGACTCAATATATTATCTTCTGCCAGTTGTCTGATGGTGCTAAGTAGGCCCACTGCTGATGTAGCTAGCTGAGTTCAAAATAGGTATTAACATCCTTCTTGGGTGATCGGATCAGCCAAGCCATAGCATGAAATTTAGGTCTGAACAACAAATGTGTCTTGTAATCTAGTCACTCAGATAAATTGGGGTGGTAGTCTGGGACATTTGGAATTTTTAGGACTAATTGAATAATTAGCCTGTTTAAGAAAATGTCATGAAATATGATATGATGCTTCTTTTGAATATTATAACTCATTTTGCAATGATGTTTTTTTTCAGTGCAAACAGTGTTATTATATATTTGATATTTTCAAACTATATTTTACTTTATAACCCTGCACAGTGTGGTCAGCTTCATTATAGCAGTGTTTGTGAGGGACTGATGGAATATGATTAGATTTGCTGAAAAGTATTCATTAGAAGCTGAAAACACAAAATGCCGGATGACATTATGAATGTAGCGTTTATCAAATGATCAGAGCATCTGATTTAATTAAGAAATGACATCCAACAGCATAATCCAAATACTTCATTTGAATTTCATATAGTATTGGCTGTTTGTGCTCGGTTTTAACTGATGAATACAGTATATAAGATTTTTTTTTCCAGAAATCTCTTTTTGTTTTGAGGATGTGCACCTCAGATACTCAAGAATTGATTAAATTTTTCCTCAAGAGTTTGTTTCCTAAGAGTTAATAAATTTAATACTTTTCAGATTAACATTTCTAGAAATTTTCTTAACCAAAATGAATATTCAAATCCATTTTATCTGCACTGTGACCCTCAACAAGGTTGTAATTTGAGCCTCCTACTTCACTCCAACAGGCAGACAGCGTAATAAGGGGAGTTATTGAATCCAAAGTGTCATATGCTGATGACCTCAGCTTTATCTTCTGTACTTTGCACTGGATAAAACTGCCTGCTAAATACTGTATATGTTAAGGAAAATGTCAGTGTAAATGTACATTTTAGTGGTTTCCCTGCCTGTACTATAACTTTCACTTTAGGGAATTAAGAGTCAGCTATCCTCAAAAATAATATTGTCCTACAGCTACAATTGCAACCACTTTGTGATTATGCCACTGAAAATTGGCAAATTTACATATCATCTACATATGCAATTTACTAGGGTCTGTTGAATTCAAGAGTGTTTCCAAAGCTGGTAAATTGCAATCCTTGGTCTGTGCTTCATCTGAAGGAGCCAATGTGACACAGGTGACTTGGCTGGGGTTCAGAATCTTTCTATCTGTTTCAGGTAGCAGATTAGCTTGGGAAGGAAGCCACCAGATTTGTTCCAAACACTTGCAAAAGTAGAATTGGGAACCAAGGACATGCTGACCATCTCAAGGCTACAAGCAAAAGTTTGTCACTTAGTTGCTGAATTCTGTGGAATATGGGAAAATACAGCAAGTGGTAGAGGCAGAAAAGCACACAATAGATTGTGAGGCCAGAATGGCCAAGTGCATCCTGTTCCAAATTGCTAACTCTTTCCATTACTACGAATCACAATGAGTAATAAGTTGGCTTGGCATAGGTGAAAAGGCCCACCTGCACCTTGGCATACTTGTCCATAATCTGGGACACTACTTTTGTGTGCAGACAACACTCTCCCTTGGTAGGTGAGCTGCTCTCATTAAAGCTAACCGTAGTTGGGCTCACATGATGAGTTTCTGTGCAGAGCAAAGAGAGCTATCTGACCTCAGACCACCTCGATTATTGATGCACTATCTGACTGTCATGATGTCTGACGGAACTAGCATGTGACCATGTATCAGAAGCAGTAAAAAGAATCTTAGGGCCAGATGGATGGCTGGCAATTCTAGTTGGTTGATGTGTTCTTGATCTCAAATCAAAGTATCCACAGTGTCCCTATACCATCACACTGCCCTCTCAATGTTGATGTGATGTCCACTGAGGTGATGTCCTCCGGGACCTGAGGGTGTTACTCTACCTATATAAGCCTCACACGAGGTGAACAACGGCTATGTGAACATTGGCATATGAGACCAGCTTGGAGAAAATCTAAAAGCTCTGTGTACCTGGTCAATATTTCCATGGCTGTTTTGTGATTCTAAAGAGCATCCCTGTCACGTAGGACGTATTTTACTAAGTTTATTTACACATGTCCGGTAAGGTGGGATTTACTAACCAAAGTTGGCATTGCACACGAACCAGGTTGGCGGAGAGCCGCCCCATGTCTTTATATATATATATATATATATATATACACACACACACAGTATCTCACAAAAGTGAGTACACCCCTCACATTTTTGCAAATGTTTGATTATATTTTTTCATATACATAGACTACATCTTTTCATCTTTTTACACTGCATCAAACTGGTCTGCATGGCTGTCGTCCCAGATGGAAGCCTCTTCTAAACATGATGCACAAGAAAGCCAGCAAACAGTTTGCTGAAGACAAGCAAACTAAGGACGTGGATTACTGGAACCATGTCCTATGGTCAGATAAGACCAAGATAAACTTATTTGGTTCAGATGGTGTCAAGCGTGTTTGGTGACAACCAGGTGAGGTGTACAAAGACAAGTGTGTCTTGCCTATAGTCAAGCATGGTGGTGGAAGTGTCATGGTCTGGGGCATTGAGGGAACCATGAAGGCCAACATGTACTATGACATACTGAAGCAGAGCATGATCAGTGTGCAGTATGATAATGACCCCGAACAAACCTCCAAGATGACCACTTCCTTGCTAAAGAAGCTGAGGGTGAAGGTGATGGACTGGCCAAGCATGTCTCCAGACCTAAACCCTATTGAGCATCCTCAAATGAAATGTGGAGGAGCACAAGGTCTCTAACATCCACCAGCTCTGTGATGTCGTCATGGAGGAGTGGAAGAGGACTCCAGTGGCAACTTATGAAGCTCTGTTGAACTCCATGCCCAAGAGGGTTAAGGCAGTGCTGGAAAATAATGGTGGCCACACAAAATATTGACACTTTGGCCCAAATTGGACATTTTCACTTATATAGTATACAGTATATAGTATATATAGTATACAGTGGGGTATACTCACTTTTGTTGCCAGCGGTTTAGACATCAATGGCTGTGTGTTGAGTTATTTTGAGGGGACAGTAAATTTACACTGTTACACAAGCTGTACACTCACTACTTTACATTGTAGCAAAGTGTCATTTCTTCAGTGTTGTCACATGAAAAGATATAATCAAATATTTACAAAAATGTGAGGGGTGTACTCACTTTTGTGAGATACTGTATGTATTTAACCATCCATCCATCCATCCATCCATCCATCCATCCATCCATCTTCTACCGCTTACTCCTTCATCAGGGTCACGGGGAACCTGGAGCCTATCCCAGGAGGCATCGGGCACAAGGCGGGGTACACTCTGGACAGGGTGCCAGTCCATCACAGTATTTAACCCTAACCCTAAATACCATTCCTTTTGGTCTATTAAACATACAGTCAAACACGACAAACACTATGTAAATTAATGTTGTGTTCTCCTTGACAGAAACGTCTGTAGCCTTTCTGAGTACTTCGACAACTGTCGCGACGGACTGACAGCCGGCGCGCATGGTAAGAAAGTCGTTCCTTCCCCGACTGCCACGTAGGCACGAAGCGGACAGCCTCGCATTAAGCACAACATCACCTGGAAGGCCCGTCATGGTGGGGCGATTGGGGAGTCAGTCGGGAGAATCCCACCACTCAGGCGACGGGGGAAGAGTATAAGCCGATGCTCTTCCGCCCGTGCAGGGGAGAGTACTAACTCGCAGAACACGTGCGTGTCACTTCTTCCTGAAGTAATTCCGACCACAATACAATGGCATTCTTCTCAAATCCCTCTCTTTCTCTCTCACTCTGTGCGGACGAGGACGCAATCTGGTGAACTCGCACATGACGTTTGATGACGGCACGGGGAACCCCACATGCTTCCAGGGAATCCCGACACTTAATCACTGGATCACTGTACTCAGTCTCCAGTGTGTCTGTGCTCCGCCCCCCACAGGCTATTTCCCCTACACAACATATATTTTTACAACTTAAAGATTAAAGATCTTTCATTTAAAAGATTTATACTGAATATATTTAAATATACACTTACCTAACATCAAATTATGCAGTAACATTCTTTCAAAGTCAGTGGAGACTGACACTATTATTATCCAAATATACAGTAAATATATATATATGTATATATATATATACATACACACACACACACACGCACATAATGCGTCAATATATTTATTACTACAAGAAGGTCACTCATATCATTATATTCCAGTGCCTCCCTAAGCCTTGTGATACAGAATGCAGGCCGTCGATTGTGCCATTTTTAACTTTATAGATTACAAACTGGAGTATTATATGAGTAAAGGCATTAAAACTAATGGATGAGCTTTAAGCTATGCATTAAAAGCTGGTGCCAATATGTGGATGGGTTGCATATTGCACCTAAATCAGGAGCGGTAAAGGACACGAGCAATCAAATTGAGCTTGAAGACTCTCGTCTTTCTCACACACTCTGCCTTTATTCTTTTAAGAAATATTATAGAATAAACATTTTATTTGATTTTCTGTCAAACCAAATGCAACTAGTAAGGTTTTAAACATGCAATAAATTTGTCATCAATGAAAACATCTCATTGTTATTTGTTTATTTGTTGATTGCTCGCAGTCTTTGGGAACTATAATTTTACCACGTAAATAACAGGTTGCAGTCATGTAAATTCTCTTCTAACCATTAACCCACCATGTGCCCCTCACTCTCTTAATTGGCTGCTATTGTATGTTCCTTTTATTTATTTTTTTGTTTTATTTATGTTTTATATAAATTTTATGTGTATACATACAGGTCCATAAGTAGTTGGACAGTGACACATTTTCGTAATTTTGCCTGTATCCATTCAGTCATTGACTGAAAAAGGATTTCATCCACGTATTCAAAATAATCCTTATATTTATGATTATGTTAGTTTGCACAATACTTTTGAGCCTGTAAAAATGCAGGGACTATGTAAAAAATGGCTGCAATTCCTAATTCCTAATGTTTAATGCAATATTTTTGTTAAACCCCTTGAATTAAAGGTGAAAGGCTATACTTCACTCAGATCTTGATTCCTTTGTTTCAAATCCATTGTGGTAATGTACAGAGGTAAAGTTACCAAAATTGTGTCGATGTCCAAATACTTTTGAACCCACCTGTATTTAATTTTCGTACCAGTAATTATGTAGGTATGGAATAAACTTATTTAAATAAAGAAATGAATAGAATAATAAATAATTGAGGAGACAACCAGAAGCGCAAAACATGTCACTCCAGTTTAGTTGTCAAAACCCTAAGTCCCATCACTATCACTATCACTACCACTCTTGGTTTTAACCTTTCAAATTTTCTCTTTTTCCTTTGGATGTTATTGTCACGGATTATTTGGAGATGGAAGCAAGTGCATTGTAATTTATTAAGAGTGAAACACACGTGGACAAAGACTACAACTGTGTAACCAGACAAGCATAGAACATACATGACCATGGCTTGAACACAACAATTGACAATAACACTACTTACAGCAGACACTAGAAAAGAGTGCTATACAAACATGACATATAATAGTAGTCATAGTGTATAAACATGGATCAGGTGTTTGTGATAATGTGATTTGGTGCATGACATGAACATGTGTGCTGATGGGTGCTGTAGTCCTTCACCATTATCGGCGTTGGTATCTGTAGTTCCTTCCATTTGAACATAGGAATGTCATGACCCAGATTAATAAGGTCTGTGTGAAATTTTAGAAAACAAGGACTACTAAGTGTGCTACTAGAAGCAAACCATAAATGGACCAGATTTGATCATGTGGACCTGACGGCACAGTACTATAACATCAACAGCCTAATGAGAAAAGTAACCTGAAGTGCATGAGGGAATTATGTACAAATGTAATCAAAAGAACCTCCTACTCTACCAGCCTGAATCTGGTGACAAACAGTGCAAATATCACGGTAAAATCTAATAAATAATGAATTTCTCAAAATAATGTAAACATCTTGTCAGCCTTGAAAAAAAATTCAGTATAATACAGTATGATCAAACCTTTTTGATTTTTTTTTTCTAACCCTGGTGGTGACAATAGTTTTGATACTAGTGGGGTTTTTTTTATTGAAAAAAAAGACTTTTTTTTATAAGCACTTGTTGTAGACGCATGCTATTGATTAATATGTCACATGATTAGCAAGTCACATGTTATTGATTAGTTGGTCACGTGTCCTTTTCAATGCTGTCTCCCTGTATATTTGAATGTTTTTGCATTCTGCATTTGAAACTCACACAATACTTGGTTTCTTTTCTGTTTCAGTGGGTGACTATAGAACAGTTTGCCTCCTGTAGTGTATTTATACTGAAGAAAAAGTGCAAAATCTCTTTTCCCTTAGGATATAAAAGAATTAACGAATTAGGGTTAAAATAAAACTATACAGCACGCCCATATGTTTAAGGTCAATTAGCTTTTGCTCATTTCATGAAATGTGTCAATAATTCTGTAGTTCATTTTATGTTATGCTGCAATATAATGATATATCTCAAGTAAAGAAAAAAGAAAGAAAAATAAATTTGCAAGATAAAAAAGTATATTAAAGGCAGTAGATATAAAAATGTCTTCTTTAATCATAGTAATTTCCACCTATTGGAAATGAGTGAATAAAATTGCATAGTGCTGTTGTTCAGTGGAAATTAGTAGCATGGTGACTGACCTGTTGAGAAGGAACTTTGTTCAACAATGCAATATTGCTTTGAAGGGTGACTTTCATTTATATTAGGTCTGACAAATTGGAAAGCACTTGACAGACTCCCTTGATCTTCATTGACTTTCATCAAAGGTTGTGGACTGCAGGAGAAGATTGGAGGATTACTTCTGAGTGTTTGCAGGCTTTGGTCTTAAATTAGTCATGGCTTAAGAGGCAAAGATTCCTTTCCTGATTTTGGTTGTTCTTCATCCACAGAACTCTATTCCTTTAACAATACAGAGCACAAAGCTGTGTTCTTTTAAGAAAGATGCAAGATCACGATCGCACTCGGCTGCACATGCATGCATGCAAAGGAGAAGAAGAAGATACGAATGGGAAAAAAGTGACATGGAGAATAATGACTGATCGACTTGTTAGAGAGAAAGGAATCCTACCTTTGATCTAAGCTTGTGTAATGACATTATCAAAAAGTAGGTCACCAATTGCAGTATCGGCTGTGAGAAAATTAAAGTCCAATATTTAGAAGAGTTTTTTTTTCTTCTGTCTGAGCTGGTGCGGAGGAATCTTTATTAGAGAGTTCATATCTTTGATGTGCAAAATAATTAAATGTTCAATGCACTTTATTCTCCTTTGTGCATTTTCCAGAAGAAAAAAAAATATTGATAAAAGTTAACGCTGTGGTTCAGAATGAGTGATGTTGTTTTCAAACTGAGCAAAAATACATTATTGATCAGACAGCCCCAGTTGCTTTTACCATCATTTCTCTTCCTTTCCGTACTGGACACAAATCACTCTTATTTCCAAAGTCACTTAACTGTAGCCTTTTACAAAGATAGCACAATAACTAACAGCAATAGATCATACTTACACAACTCAGTCCACAACCAATCCCTCAGTGGAGAAAGCCATGAGTACAGTGTGTGGAACTGTATCCATTATCATTCTTCCCAAGTGGGAAAGATTTGGGTGTTTTCATTAAACTGCCTGTTCCAGATCATTACAATTCTGTATATAAACCCGCACATCACAGTCTATTAAAAAAACATAAATGCACCATAAATACTCATTAATATCTTTGAGACATGTTTAAATTTATAATTACGTATTTAACCACCCCAAGGTATAATTATCCTCTTTATATAACCAACACTGTAGGTGATGTAATTAGAATTATTTAATTAAAGCATGTCAATAATTAGAAACACAATTAGCAAGTGTTCACATAAACAGATGCCCCCTTTTCTCCCTCTCATTTATAATGGAGGAACCTTTCACTGAGCATCAATTCAGGGTACATAATTATGCATTTGGACCTGCACTATCAATCAGTGCTGCGTAGTCAGAGGAGATTCTTGTGAATGGTTGATATCACTAGCATGCTAAGCTTATTGATTGTGGATGAGGATGCAATGTGCAGACAGGACTGCAATTACAATTTGTTTCCAGGGTGGTAATTAGAGATCGACTGATATTGATTTATTATAACCGATACCGATTATTTGCATGTTTACGTGCATGAAAACCGATATGCAGAACCCATGTTCATTCATTGTTTCACTTTTGTTTTTGCCACAATGATAGTAACACCACTGAACTGAACTTACCATTTTTTTTATAACAATTTTGTCAGTTTCACTTCCTTCTTGCATACAAAACAGCTCTTATTTATACACCAATAAATGCAGGATTCTGAAAGAGTGCAAAAAAATAAAAAATAAATAAAGTGCACTGTTACTAAAATATCTTTTCAATTTGGTAAAGAAAGAAGTAAAACAAATATAGCACATAAATATTCTAACAAATAAATAAAAAAACAGATGTAGTGCTGCAATGGCAACAATGCGATTCTAAAAATTTGCAAAAGTCCAGACTCTTGTCATCTCAACCAGCCCAAAAGAACCCATGTCACACCCCTCTTCATCTCCCTCCACTGACTTCCTATAGCTGCCCGCATCAAATTCAGCACCCCCCTACCTCAACACCCTCCTTGAGGCTTACGTTCCCTCATGTATTCTGTGTTATGTTAACGACCCCAACGCTTAGTAGTGCCTACTCAGCATGGCTCAAGGTCCCTTTCCGGTATCTTCACAATAACTGCTCTCAGTGGTCGAATGAACTTCCAACCTCAATCCGGACCACAGAATCTGTCACTATTTTCAAAAATCAGCTAAAGACACACCTCTTCCACGAGCACTTAACTAACTCCTAGAATGTCAACCCCGTATTATTTTATAAAAACCCTCTACACTGCACACTTGGCTTCTCTAGGTCTCAATTATAAATCTTGCATGGTAGCACTACTTGTATTGTTCTCCGCTTGATATATCGCTTTGCTTGTATTTCCTCATTTGTAAGTCACTTTGGATAAAAGCATCTACTAAATGAATACATTTAATGTAAATGTAATTGTAGGCTAACTGTCAGTTTCAAAAGGCCCGTAGCATGTGTGAGTATGTGTGTGCGATTGTGGCCTTCGATGAGCTGGCCCCCCATCCAGGGTGTCCCCTGCCATGTGCCCAGAATTCCCTGGATAAGGCTCCATGCTCCCCGTGACCCTATGTAGGATAAGAGGTACAGCAAATGGATGGATGAATGGAAATTAAATAATGTCATGTTTTCATGGGTAACTTTCACTACTTAACTAAAATTGACAGAATTTTATTTTCATATTAAAGCCACTTTGCTGTTTTGCCTGAAAACATTATTCAGTCTCTGTAAATTTGCTGGGGAGTAATGGTTTCAACACAGTTTGTTTTCCTGTGAGTTGTTCATGCATAATATGCACTATATGTCAAAATTTTGAGTACACCTGCCCATCACAACTATATGTGATTCTTCCCCAAACTGTTGCTACAAATATGGAAGCACACAATTTTATAGGGTGATTTGTATGCTGTAGCATTATAATTTACCATCACTGGAACTACAGGGCTCAAACTCCTTCATAACAATACCCCTGTGCACAAATCAAGCTCCATGAAGACATGGATTACCGTGGTTAGTAAGGAAGAAATGTCCTGCACAGAGCCCTGACCTCAACCCTACTGAACACTTTTGGGTTGAACTGTAATGCTGACTGAACCTCAGGCCTCCTCACACAACAGTAGCACCTGACCTAACTAATACTCTTATTTCTGAATGACCACGTCCCCACAGCTGCGCTCCAAAATTTAGTGGTAAGCCTTCCCAAAAGAGTGGAGGTTATTATAACAGCAAAACAAAACTAAATGGAATGGGACATTCAAAAAGCACATATGGGTAAGATGGTTAGGTGTCCACAAACCTTTGGCTATATAGGGTACATGACTAACACCATGTGTTTGATCAATAAAAAGTGAAATATCCTGTAAATAACAAATATTTACAATTAACTAGAATTGGTTTGATGCTTAGTCAATTACATAAGCTACAGGAATCAATGCTAGTCTACCCTGGCATTAGCAAGAGAACCAGACAAGTTAATGAGTCCCGCCGGGGCCGTGTGTGCGAAGTTTGCTTGTTCTCCCCGTGCTTTGGGGGATTTCTCTGGGTACTCTGGTTTCTTCCCCCAGTTCCTCAAAGTCCAAAGACCATTCCCTAGTCCAAAGACATGCATGGTAGGCTGATTGGCATGTGTGAACGGGGGTGTGCCCTGCAATGAACTGGCACCCTGTTATAGAAGGTTGTTTTAATGATACTTTCTGGGCTAGAACATCATGACACTTGACTTTGTAGCTTAGTGAACATCTGAGTCACATAATGGTGATGATTTGTTATGTCAAGTACCAAACCACACTCACTTAAATTTAGGGTCGGAGAATAAACACAACTCTTACTGTGCCATCAGTGACACTGACATATGTATTCCTTAAAACACTTGGTAACACATGCTATTAAGCGCATAGTCATAAATCAGTATACCATAACATTAATTTTAGACATTTTACAACCTCTAATAATGTGCTATAAATAATTAATTGATAGCATACAGTTTAATCATGTTGTAACACAATTGTCACTACATTATAATACCATGTGATGTTCTGCACAACCTTGACCTAATAATGACCTGTAACAATTATAAAATCCTTATAAATATTTAAAATGGCATAATTAAGTGCTTCTAAAAATGACAAGGAAGTTACCTAGTTACCCAAAGTAAGTGATACATTGTGTCCTTGTAATTTAAAAAAATATATATTTTAGAACAAAACACCAATTTTTATTATTGTTTTAATGTTCTTTTATTAATTTGACATTTGAAAACTTCAATAATGTGTCTATATGTGTTTTTATAATGAACTGGAATTAAGGGTTTCCATATTACAGGACATTTTATATTTTATGAGGTTAATAGTGGCTTACAACATAATTAAGCAATATTGCAGAAGCATGAGTGTGGTTATACTGAATATCAGCACGGCTGTAATTTGCCATAGGCACGAGCCTGCAGAGTGAGTAGATTATACAAAGTATAACGATAAGGTATTCAGTGTACCGCATGATTGTGATGTTGCTTGTATTTCTTTTTATTGCTTTTCTTGCTATTCGCATTAAATGATGATGTTTCGTATTTTAAGCCAAAATTAATGTTTTTGAAATGTATTGTTAGCCATGTCCACTGATGATATTGCTAACACTACTGTAGTAACAAGTTCAAAATAGGAAGTGGAATTTTACTTGGCAAATACAGACAAATTGGAGTGATACACACACTGAAATGTCCCAGTGAGATTATAGTTAATATAGGCACTCATGGAATGCTGCTTGACTATTCAAATTAGTGGACTGGAACTAACTGTTGCAAAATTAGGAATATAAGATATCATTAAGATATCATTCGCATTACTTGAATCACTAAGCAATGACATTTTACATGTTTATAGTGTGCTTTATCATCATCTCGATATCATATGTTCAGTAAATGATTAAACAGTGACACTCGCGTTACATCATGATTAAAAGTTTATCTATAAACTAATCATAGCACATTATTAGGGCTTTAGCATTGTTAGAGTTTTTACAATGCTTACAAAGAATAATTTCCAACTTAAAAAGCACAGTTATACAGATTTATGAATAATGGGCTTCATAGAAAGTTACAAAATTTACCATTTGTTACAGTGTAATGTTTGTGATTGTTAAAACCTCATTTGCTGTGAAACAGCATTATACAACAGGCTTTCATATTGATGTTATTACTACTAAGTGCCAAGCCATGATAAACTTTCGTCAATTTTTCTAATTAAATTCACCAACATCATGTGACTCTGGAATACCATAAGAACAATAAGCTACAGTCAATTTTAACCCCATGGTTGGGTCTAGACAGTTTTTTTTCTAATTCTTGTAACTTGGACCTAGATTGACCTTTCTTCTGTATTAGTATTAATAACGGAATAGATTGCATTGAAATGTACTGTATAATTAGCTGAAAATTGAATGTGTTTAGTCCTAATAATAACATGGCTGTATGTCAGCTGACTCGGTTGAGAAAATTAAAATCATTATGTCTGTTAATGCCTATTGGATAAATGATTATGGAGGTTTATGTTACTTGTAAAGTAACTTGGCAAGTTTTATGTAGGTTACCCCTTTTATTAAATGGATCAAATAATAATAATAATATATATATTTTTTAATTCATCCTTTAGATTGGGAGTTATGAATTTCTACTATTCCTGTGAGCTGCCTGTTTAAAGTAACAATAGAAGCACCTATTGAGCACAAAGAACCAGTATTGTGGTTTTACTTTTACAGATACAAATTTAATGAATATGGATAGCAAACGTTTCCAAATGATTAGATATGAAAGTACAATCAAATGTTTTAGGTATGTAGTCTCCCACATAGACTAGACAGGATGAAATAATGAGTATCACCTTCTATAAGAATATTACCTTCTATAAAAATCAAACAAACAAATACAAAATAAAATATACTGCACATCCTACACACTACATATTTTAGTAAAAAGCTTTCATAATTTTAACCCATAGTTGCCCAGTTTGTGAGTTTGGAGCCTAGTTTCTATTTACGTTGTTTTGGCGGGTTTCTCATTCATTATGATTCCAGCCATTATCTGTACTGCTTATCCTGCACAGGGTCACGGGGAGCCTGGAGCCTATCCCAGGGGACTCTGAGCATGAAGCCAATGCACCACAGGGCATGCCTTTGGACTTGGGGAGGAAACCAGAGTACCCAGAGGAAACCCCTGAAGCATGGGGAGAACATGCAAACTCTGCACACACCGGGCAGAATCAGGAATCGAGCCCCAGAGGTGTGAGGCAGACATTCTAATCACTAAGCCATCATGCCCCCTCCAGCATACAGTGTTGTGAAAAACTATTTGCCTGATTTCTTCTGTTTTTGTGCACACACAAAAATTCTTTCAGAAATTAAATAAAAACCTAAGATAAAACCAGAGTAAACACAAAGTACAGTTTTTAAATGATAAAGTTATTTATTGGAGCAAAAAAGTTATACAATGCCAACTGGGCCTGTGTGAAAATATATTTGCCCCCATAGTTACTAATACCCCAAATCTATGAAACTGCATTCATAATAGGGTTCAGCGGGACTAGACACAACCAGGCCTGATTACTGCAAACCCAGTTCAATCAAATCAACACTTAAATAGAACTTTTGTACAGCATGAAGTTGGTTAAAGTTCTTACCCAGTAACACACTAAATTGTGTAACTACGAAATTGTAAGAAATTCCAGAAATGATGAGGAAGAAGGTGATTGAAACACATCCATTTTGGAAGGGTTACAAAGCTATTTCAAAGGCTCTGGGACTCCAAAGAACCACAGTTATAGCCATCATCTCCAAATGGAAAAACTTGGCACAATAGTGAACCTTCCCAGAAGTGACTGACTTTCCAAAATTCCTCCGAGAGCACAGCAACTACTCATCTAGGAAGTCACAAAAGTGCCAAGGACAACAGCAAAGGACCTACAGGCCTCTCTTACATCAATATTGGTTACTGTGCATGTGGTTGAGGCATGGTAATATTCCAAAAGTGCTATCACTAACTGATCATAGCATCACATTCTTTTAAGGGTGTGATGATTTCCCAGTTACAATCCCCATCATTATTCTCATTCACAACAAGAGAACTCTAGTCAAATGACTGGTCCTTTATATAAGTTAAGTGGCACACCATGTAACTATCCACTGATTTATTTGAAGACTTGACAGATAGCCATTAAAATCATAGCAACAACATTTTGGAGAATCAAAATGTGCTTGCTGAGCACCTGTCTGTGTAGGTGAATGTCACCTTTATATCCTGCCCTTCAAAGCAATGCCTTTCCTAGAGCTAAACACAACTTCAGGGCTTTATAGCACCTGGACTGATTCTGAATTGGCAAAATCCTCCATGTTCTGTTGCAGCTTGGCTGGACAAACCTGAAACCAGCAACCCCCCTCACCACACCACAAACCCCCAATATGTTTTCACTCCATTTCAATTACGAATGATATACACAACATTTCTGAAAATTAGTAGGCCGATGTGCCTGAAGGCAGATGTTATCCACGCGCATGATGGAGGTGATGTGACAGGAAATAAAATCACCTTTTGTTCCTGTTTTTTTTCCCTACACTTTTTATTTCACCTTGGTTATCACATGTGACAATGTTCTAAATATAATCCTTGATGATTTTCACATTTATTCAAGAAATTGCTTGACAAAAAAAAAAAATTCTAATATCATTCCACTTTTAGTAGAAATGTGAAATTAGCCATTTGGATCCAAAATGTGTGCAATGATTAACATGGCTGAATAATCTCTGTCTAACTGCACTAGAAACCTTTGGGATTGCATCACTGCCGTACACAGCTGGCTGGATCACTAGAGACCACAAGCAAGTCCAGCAGTGCCATCTCCACAAATAACACCCGTCAAAGTGACATGTCTTCTCAGTGATCTGGAAGAGATGAGGCCCTCTCAGGCTACAGAGTAAAAAATAAATAAAAAATAAATAAACAAAAAAGGATACAGATGCCATAAGTACACAATTATATAAGATTGAATGTGACAAATAAATATTTAGTATTATCAGATATTTCAAAATATGCTTGAAAGTGCATCTAATAAATCTAAAAATCATCCTGTAAAAATGAGCAAACACAAAGCATTTCATATTTAGACTGGCTGTAGCTTTGACATTTCACCAGTTTTATTAGTATCCAAAAGGGTTAGGTTTAGACTAGACTTTGTAGTGACCAAGTGCTGCTTGTATTTCATCAGTTATAAAAACATTTTTTTTTAAATTATATTACTCAAAACAAGATTTTATAATAAAAAAAAGGCACGGAAAATGTAGCATTGGTGATATAAAGCTTTCAGCACCATTTCAGCTAATATCAGGAATACGTCAGTTAATATGAGTTGCTACCTAGCTACTAAGAGATAAGTTAAAGAAGAAAACACTTTGGGATCAGCTGTTATCAGAAAATAATATAAAATGTGAAAATAATGGTGTGATGTTGCCATTACACTGCAGAGTTGATTATTTTCATCTATTAAATATCATGGAATATCTACAAAGCAATTTATATCATCTGATTACTTATGCTAAAGCAGCTACAAGCAATTGTTCCCCCACCAGCTTTTTATTATGGTGAACAAGATAAAAAAATAAACAAAATGTTACTGAGAAACTATGAAACGCAAACTCCTGGCACCAACACTGGAGACTCCTTACACCAATGTAAAATAAATTGCGTTCAGATAGTATGAAGACTTCATACGAAGACTTCTCAAATGGCTAAACTGACTTTCTTTCAGTTTGAAAGACATTCCTTATCAAAATAATAAACAATTTAATATGATTCTGTTTGTCTTTCATAAATAATAATAAACAAATCAATGATTAAAAAAAAACAACAATTCACAGTAGAATTACATATTTGGACTGACCAGACCTAATAGTTTTTGTATTTTCAGCAAAGCAAATCCGTTATTGATAGTGCAGCCAGGAAAAGAAATGCCTAGCATTTCACTTATGTTGCCTACAGCTTCAACAAGTCCATGTGCCAAAATGTGTTTATTATATATCTGCCTGCAGTTTGTAGCAGATATATTTGTATGCATTCTGATAATAATATATAATATTTAGTAGGTTGATTACTTGCTTTTCTCATAAGCTTTTGACTGATGTTGCAAATGTTTACTCATCACTTACAGCATCAAATAAAACAATGATTAGTAGCTAATATTAAAAAAGAAAATGTATTGTAAATAAAATATTTTATAAGTATGTAATTAGCTAAAATACATCTAGCTCTGAAAAAGCTCATTGTGTCACAGTGTTCAAAGGTGTATATAGCAGCAGCTTTAAAAATTCTGAATTTGCACAACATCTATAAAACCAAGGGGGGAGTATTTGAGACTAGTTACTAGCATTATATGAATTCATTAGCCTTTTTCTATTATTTTCTCTTTGTTTTATTTCTTGGTTTAATGTACTAATGATGTTCTCTTTGCTTGTGATTCTTGTTTTAGTCTTGCTATATCCCCATGTTTCCTCATTCAATGTATTTTGCCTTTCCACATTAGTGGACTCATGCACGTGGATCACCAGACTGCTGCAATTGTGCAAGGGTGAATTATGAATAAATTTACTATGAAGGCTGGTGACTCCTCCCTTACATTAGGTCTCCATGTTGTTGTGCGATAGACTTTGCCTCTGGTTAAGCTCATACTGAAGGAGAAAATTCTGAGAAAGTGTTAGTATATACTAAAGCATGGTTCAAAATAATTGTGTATTATGTCAGTGCTGTTTTTAGCTACACAAGCTCTTGATATCTGAAGATGTCTTCCATATGATAATACTCAGAAATATATTCTAGCATTAAATATATAACTGCTACAATTGATTACATTATTTTATATCATATAGAAATTGATTCAGATATAATGGGCAGTGTTATTCAAGACTAAATAAAAATCTCCCATGGATAAAATGGCTTCTTTATGCTTTCCTCAAAATCTACTTTCCATGTGCAGATGAACTGTGAAGGAATAATGGAAATATCAATGTCCATATAGAAAGGGAAGTTAGAATAGTGCTAATTATATTCTTCTCTCTCTTCCCACCCTCTCTCTCTCATTCTCTCTCTCTCTCTCTCTCTCTCTCTCTCTCTCTCTCTCTCACTCACTCACACACCCATCCATGCCACCTGTGTTCAATTTCAAATGGCAGCGATGATTAATCTTCATTCTCTGCAGCCATATCAAAGGTGTCTGAGGTGATATAGCAGAGGATTAGCCATGGCCATTTGAGATCTCTTTAATACAGGGAATGCTTAAGGTAAATGATGTTCTTTTGAATGCAACATTGGTCCCTGAGAAGAAAGTTACATAGATGATCTGTGAAATAAAACCAATTTAGTCAGATCTGTCCTTATTGACTTTAAATTATGATTGGAAAAAATAATGCTTGGTTGGAATTACTGAAATCAACATCATGCATGTTCGAAACCAAAAAAATTCTCAAGAGGTATTCGCCAGCATGTCTTGCTTTTTTTTTTTATTCTCCTCCCTCTCTCTTCTCTAAACCCATTCCTTGTCTCTACCCTGACAGCTCCTGCCATTTGCAGAACTGAAGGGTCCCTATGAACTGTGGGAGTGGCCGGTCTGGTGATGTGATCCGTCGCTCAGTATGTTTACTACGGATTCTGCTCTGACCTCAGATCAGACGTCTCTGCCTGGAAGACTCACACTCAAGATGGCGTTACGCTGCAGCCTGATGAAAACAGCTCAAGGTCGTTAGGATTCACTCTGTTGTTTCGACAGGCGTGGAAAAAGGCTTTCAGAATTCAGGCAGCTTTAATCTCACAATGTCTAAAATGCCTAAAATGACAGCAGAAGTTTCTGTTTTCTTTAATCGTCACTCAAACAAAATTTAAACAGTATGCATCCACATTCGTTAATACCAGTGTGAACAGATCATAGGAATTATGACTTTAAAGATGAAAAAAAATATTATGTTATTCATTTACATATTACTTTATATAGACTTGAGCCACATATAGCTAGCAATTATGTATGTTTTCTTATTCTCCACACAGTTGTACCACTAAATGAGCAGCTTATATAGCCACATAAATTATTGGCCAAGCAATGAATAAATGATGACGGTTCACCAGACACCATGATTCTTTCACTCCTTCTCCTTCCCCTCCGTCTTACTGCATTTCCCTCCCTCTGTGATAGTTTGTTGTTTGCTGAGGCTAACACCTACATGGCTCTGTTTGTGCGTTAAGCCTTTTTTGTGGTAGTGAAACTGGCACATCACAGCAGCCTTCTCATCAGAAACGCAGGCGGCCGCTCCAGATAAGTCATGCTCCTCACTGATTATGTCACAAAGGGTGTCTCGCTGAGATCATCTGCCTCCTCTCTTCCTCTCCCAAGAGCCTAGCTGAGCATTTTTCTTTACAGCTGTGCTTTTTACAGACTTTAATTGCTTGACAATAACAAAGGGCAACTCGGACAGCTGCGCCAGGCTCACTGGGACGACATTCATATACAGTACAGCATGGCAGAAACGCTGTACCTCTTAATAAAAGCTCAGGAAGGAAAGCGTGTTTTCTCATCTCATCGCTTTTAAAAAGCCTGCATTAAACCAACATTTAAAAGAGATTAAATTGATGTTGCACTTTAAGACATTAACACCAGAAGCCTTCATCCAAAATGCTGAAACAGCTCATTTGTTTAGGCAGTCCATTAAGCTAAAAGGACGCAGGAGGTGTCCTTTTCTCTTTCCGCCATTAGAGACATACTTCCACTGATCGTATACTTCAACAGATGTCAAAAAGTATATCACTGGAACTGTATAAAACAGCACACGATATTCATTGCAATAAAGTAAGGAAAAGAAGTCAGACTTCAAAGTGGAATCTAGGGAACTCTAAATCACAATCTGTCTCCACTTTGGGATCTTCAGGACAACCAGAGTTCAGCCAACTCAAACAGCCATGTGCCTAATATTTATTCACTGAAGAACATTAAATAGCCAAAGCTCATTATTCACCCAGATAAAGAGTTCCTTTCTTTCTATCCTTTAACAGTTGTTCATGGCTCTTACTTATACATGCACAGCACACATTCTCAACCATAACACCGAACCTTACATGTTAGAACACAACTGAGCATGCTGTAATAGGATAATTGTGAGTATAAAGTGATTTATTCCTCTTATATCTCCCCAGAAATCTGCCAACAATTTCATTTAAAAATTTATTAATGAACACCACATCACATTGTTTATAGTTACATTTAATGCTGTGGAACACTTGTGAGACAAGTTAGTTCTTTTTACCGCTTAGTTATAACACTTACAAACAGTGGTTTCCTACCAGACTCTCCATGTTCTCTCTACTGAAGTTATCAAAAATCCAGAAAGTCATGTATTGTAAAAACTACTGACGGTTACAATGTTTTGACATGGAGAATCCTTCCCTAAATGTTAAATAAACATCTCCTTATAGAAAGCTTCACCATATCAATGATTATGTGTTTTACTTAAATGTAATTTATATCTGGAAATTGTGTGGCGTATCCACCATACAAGTCCCTGTTACTACAGAAAGACAACATATTTAAAACGAGTGTTTTACCTGTGATTTACCTGTGAGATCCTGTGATTTTAATTACACAAACCTCACCTGTTCTCCTGCACATTTATGGAAAGATCCAGTCAGCCAATCATGTGATGTGACAGCAGCACAATGCACAAAGTCATACAGACACAAGCCATGTTCTTCAGTTAATGTTCAGTTACAGTGCCTTGCGAAAGTATTCGGCCCCCTTGAACTGTTTGACCTTTTGCCACATTTTAGGCCTCAAACATAAAGATATAAAACTGTATTTTTTTGTGAAGAATCAACAACAGGTGGGACTCAATCATGAAGTGGAATGAAATTTATTGGATATTTCAAACTTTTCAACAAATAAAAAAACTGAAAAATTGGGCGCGCAAAATTATTCAGCCCCCTTTAGTTAATACTTTGTAGCGCCACATTTTGCTGCGATTACAGCTGTAAGTCGCTTGGGGTATGTCGCTTGGGGTATGTCCCATTCCTCCTTGCAAAACAGCTCGAGCTCGGTGAGGTTGGATGGAGAGCGTTTGTGAACAGCAGTTTTCAGTTCTTTCCACAGATTCTCGATTGGATTCAGGTCTGGACTTGGGTTTGGCCATT
>JAFFST010054891.1:15079-29188 GCA_022414735.1 Noturus placidus | reverse complement strand
CAACACTGAAGAAATGACACTTTGCTACAATGTAAAGTAGTGAGTGTACAGTTTGTGTAACAGTGTAAATGTGCTGTCCATTCAAAATAACTCAACACACAGACTTTAATGTCTAAACCGCTGCCAACAAAAGTGAGTACAGTACACCCCTAAGTACAAATGTCCAAATTAGTTCCAAAGTGTCAATATTTTGTGTGGCCACCATTATTTTCCAGCATGGCCTTAACCCTCTTGGGCATGGAGTTCACCAGAGCTTCATATGTTGCTACTGGAGTCCTCTTCCACTCCTCCATGACGACATCACAGAGCTGGTGGATGTTAGAGACATTGTGCTCCTCCACCTTCAATTTGAGGATGCCCCACAGATGCTCAATAGGGTTTAGGTCTGGAGAAATGCTTGGCCAGTCCATCACCTTCACCCTCAGCTTCTTTAGCAATGCAGTAGTTGTCCTGGAGGTGTGTTTGGGGTCGTTATCATGCTGGAATACTGCATACTGATCATGCTCTGCTTCAGTATGTCACAGTACATGTTTGCATTCATGGTTCCCTCAATGAACTGTAGCTCCCCAGTGCCGGCAGCACTCATGCAGCCCCAGATCATAACACTCACACCACCATGCTTTACTGTAGGCAAGACTCACCAGGTTGCCAGCAAATATACTTGACACCATCTGAATCAAATAAGATTATCTTGGTCTCATAATCCATGTCCTTAGTCATGTTTGCAGTCTTTCTTGTGCATCATCAGCTTCCTTCTGGGATGACAGCCTTGCAGACCAATTTGATGAAGTGTGCAGCATATGTTCTGAGCACTGAGAGGCTAATCACCCACCCCTTCAACCTCTGCAGCAATGCTGGCAGCACTCATACGTCTATTCATTGAGGGAATCATGAATGCCAACATGCCCTGTGACATTCTGAAGCAGAGCATGACCAGTATGCAGTATTCCAGCATGATAACGACCCCAAACACACCTCCAACAACCACTGCATTGCTAAAGAAACTGAGGTTAGCTAAGGTTAAAAGGCACTGTTTAAGTGCACATCATTTACCATTTACATCTGTTGATATACTAGTGTTCTATTAGCCACATGCTGATAAAACTTTAGACTACTTAATTAGATAAGTTGAAAAAGTGAACAAACGAAATTGCGACAATTTGTCGACTATAGGGGGCCACAAATGGATGAACCCTACACAAGGGAGGCCTCATGCTGAAAAAGTTAGAGAACCAATGGTTTTTTATATTTAAGATTCACTCACTATTTTCCAAAGATTTTCCTACCTCCAGGGAGGCCCTTCATCTTATTTTGCACAGGTATAGTAAATAATATGCTTGAAACGGTCTGCTTCTGCCACTACCTTATCTGCTAATAACAGTGTCCTACATATACACATCACAATTAGACATAATTGATATTTTTTTCAGAATAATAGACTTGTGGTCCAAACAGTACAAGAAAAATATCCTTCAATACATTTAATAGAAAAAAAAATCTATTTACAATTGGCAATATTACTCAGACAGAAATCATGTCTTCTTCACTGGATTTTAAACAAAGGATCCAAAGGTCTTTTTGCACTGTCTCACTCTATCATCTCCCCTTATTGTTTGCGCTGTCACAAAGAAAAAAAATAATATAATTTAATTGATTTAATGTCTCAGCAAAACAACATGACTGTGTTAGCTAGCAAGACACAATTACTTACACAAAATTATTTACCATATTTTCAGCACTATAAGGCGCACCTAAATGCCTTAAATTTTCTCAAAAATCGGCCGTGCGCCTAATAATCCGGTGCGCCTTATGTGTGGACTGAGTTCCAAAATCTGTAAAAATGTTGTGCGACTTTGGTTGGCGTAACAACCGTATGCGCCTTATAACACGGTGCACCTTATCTATTGCTCAAGTACAGAAATAGACCCCGTAATTGAGACTGCGCTTTATAATCCGGTGCGCCTTATAGTGCGGAAAATACGGTACTCACAAATTTATTTACTTGTTTCAAACTTATATTTTGTTCTGTTTTCATTGAAACATAGAGGAATTTTTAAGAATGTTTACAGAGCTATACTATAAAAGCAGTCCATACAACACAAAGCTCTTGTATTGCTCTTCTATGGAGTATAGATTTTATGGTGTCTGTATAGTGCACCTTTAAATTCATGATCACTATTTTCAGCCTTTTTATAGAATATTAAGAAATATTATGAAAAGTAACAGTATTTTGGTATGGAATTACATATGGGTAAGTAAATGATAAAAGACTTTTCATTTTTAGGAGAAATATCCGTTTACCTTTTTGTGCACATACCTGACAAGGACATATAAAAATACAATGGTTGCTGACACTTGGGGTTTATTGTCCAAAAAAAGAAAATTAACAAAAGAAAAATAGTTGAACAACTAGGTTTGTAAACAATAATTTTAATAAATGACTCTGTCCTAACCACAACCTAAAAACACAACTGAGTCAAAGCTATACCTTTATCCCTATTCTACAGGGTGTCCCAAGAGTCTCCATACATGGAGCCTCATTATACCACAACGGTTGTGCCTTCGTCAGCGGATGTTCGCAGACATCTTCTCGGTTGGTCTGCAACACTTCCAGTATTCTTTGAATTTGTTAATTAGTTTGACAACGGTGTCGTATGTGATGTTGCTTGCCATGTTTCCTGTTAAAGTCCATCACGACAGCTTCCCTATCCATGAGAAATTCATGTACATTCTTCTTTTGTCAAAGGCATTCATAAAGGCTACAGTGCTGTGAAAAAGTATTTGCCCCATCCTGATTTCTTCAGTTTTTTGGTATATCTCATACTAAATAAGTTTAGATCTTCAAATAAAAAACAACATAAAACAAAGGCAACCTGAGTAAACACACAGTACAGTTTTTATTTACTATTGAAGCAAAAACATTATCCTCCACCTATCACTAACGTGAAAAACTAATTTCCCTCTTAAACTTAAAATCTGGTTGTGCCAACTTTAGCAGCAATAACTGCAACCAAACACTTCCGAGATCAGATTTTCAATTACTTCTAGGACCAGAACCTACTCCTTTGCTATGGATCATTGTCTTGATGCATAATCTAGTTGCCCTTAAGTTTCAACTTATGGACTGAAGACCAGAAATTCTCCTTTAGGATTTTCTGGTAGAGCGCAGAATTCATGTTTCCCTCAATTATTGCAAGTTTCTCAGGCCCTGAAGCAGCAAAGCATCCACACACGATCACACTTCCAGTAATGTGCTTGACCGTAGAAATGGTGTTCATTTTGTGGAATTCTATGTATGGTTTACACCAGATGTAACAGGATCTCTGTCTTCCAAAGAGTTCCATTTTCTACTCATCAATCCACAGAACATTCTCACAAAAGGTTTGAGAATCATAAAGGTGTGTTTTTGCCCTTGCCCGGTGTCTTTCTAGGAAGGTTCATTACTGTGCTGACTTTTCCTATTTGGAGATAATTGCTCTCACTGTGGTTCTTTTGAGTCCCAGAGCCTTTAAAATAGCTTTGTAAACCTTCCCAGTCTGATGTACTTCAATCATCTTCTGGAATTTCGTTCAATTTCAGCATAGTGTGTTACTTGGTAAGAACTTTTAACCAACTTCATGCTGTTCAAAAAGTTCTATTTAGGTGTTGATTTGATTGAACAGGGTTTGCAGTAAACCAGGCCTGGTCTAGTCCAGCTGAACCCTATTATGAATGCAGTTTCATAGATTTGGGGAATTAGTAACTAAGTGGGGCAAATATATTTTCAGGCCCAGCTGATATTGGATAACTTTTTTGCTTCAGTAAATAACTATAATTTAAAAAATAATGTATTTTGTGTTTAGTCATGTTTCAAACAATTTAATATTATGTTGTATACAATTATGTTGTATTTCATTTAAAGATCTAAATCTATTTAATATGAGATATACCCCAAAACAGAAGAAATCAGGCAAATACTTTTTCACAGCCTGTATTTGGAAAACAACAACAACAACAACAACAACTCATGTAATATAAATTATTATGAAAAATTTGGAAGATATTTTGCTAAAATGTTTTAATTTCCCCTACGTATGAAGACATTTGGGACGCCCTGTAGTTTAAGTCTGAGAATGATAACTCTCTCACTTTGAGTTTTATCAATAATTTTCTAAGACAAGTGAATTTACTGGAAGGCTATCAGGAAAGTTAGGTTTCTTGACTTGTCAGATTGACAATAACGCATTACATAACATGAATCATTTACATGTTTGCATCCCTGGATATTACTGTCGGTCATTTAACATTTCTACCAAGTTCAAGTGGTTTTATTGTCATTTCAGCCATATACATTTGGTACAGTACACAGTGAAATGAAACAACGTTCCTCTCGGACCATGGTGCTACACAAAACAACACACTAACTACATGAGACACAGAATTAATAAGATCCACAAATATTCTACATAAAGTCCACATGCCACAGGGTTCTGTGAACAGTAAATCCCACTGACAAGCATTGCTAGACCACCAAGACAGAGCACCGTAAAAATGTACATTTTAAAACTAATTGTCAACCTAACAACATAGCTATGGATTGCAGCAGAGCAGAGCTCTGTTTGATTATCAGGGGTTGATTATTAATGTTGTAAGGAGAGAAGACACTAGACCACAGTGTAGAACTGCAGGGCTATGAGAGGGAAACACGGCTGTAATTCAGCATTTGCTGATTGCTTAACAAATAATGGGAGTCATTACTAAAACGTTGACCTTTCAACCAAAAACCCCTGCTTGAAAAAAAAGGCATAAATATCACTGAAATGTTGGTGATTAGCAAGCTTTACTGAGCAATTTGGCAGAAATGAGTCACAGTTAGCCACATTAAATGATGACGGTTATTATGAAAATACCCTAATTTCTGCTACAGTTAACCGAGAAGGCAAGTGAACATCCCGAACCCTGTAAATGTCAGCAAGTCTCGAGGGACATGCCCCATAATAATAGTTCAACGGTTCCAAATCAGTTTCTCGAGTCAGCACAAGCTCTGGCTCTGCTTCGAGAACAACACACAATGCCATCTAACAATGGTGTTATTTCTGTGCTGGTGCCAAAGGTTTTTTTTTTTCTTTTTCCTTTTTTTTTGTGCAGGGGTTTGTGGCGCTGTGACTATTTACCGCTTATCTGTAGTGTAGTGCATATCTTCATTTGGTATGCTCTGTCATGTAGAGCTCAGTGTGGTGCACCTGCACAGCACAGGGGGTTGTTATTATTTATATCTGTTGCTTAGAATAAATAAACAAATCATTCATGGTGGGAGGAGACAATGCCATCCACCCACACTAAACAAGAAGCAGTGTGACGCCTCGGCTGCATAACTACACCAAAGAAACATAAAGTCAATGCAAATCAAGCTGTGGGTAATTGGACAACTCCCAATTGTAGATTTGTATAGGATGCTTTTGATATTTCTGACAATATCACAAACTACAAGCCCATGCTGCTTTCTGTTCAATGAAAGACAAAACCTGCAAGCTTGTTCCACTTAAGATATACAGTAATATTTCTCATTATGAGATCACAGTACAACAAATATAAGACTATTATTATTATTATTATTATTATTATTAGTAGTAGTAGTAGTAGTAGTAGTAGTAGTTTTTTTAGAAATAGCAGTGTTTTCTAGAAATGCTATGAGACAATATCCATGGAGAATTTCTGCCATTTATATTTAGCTGACACATACAATCTAATTTTTTTTTTTTTATTAAAAAAATACAAATGGCTATAGTTCTTTGCATTTCCATTCTACACTATATGGACAAATGCTTGATTGATACCAAGCCTGATTATATCGCTGCTTGTTTTTCTGTTACTGACCTCGTTTTGCCTATTGTTTACAGATGTTGTCCTGCCTCTGATATACTGTTTGTTGATCACCTGGACTTTTGCTGGTTTACTGATTCTGAGTTTTTCCTACAATTTGGATTTGTCTGCACGATTGTAAATAAGCACATATACTGCATTTGCATTTGTCTACCCGTTCCTCACATGACAACACCTGAAAATCATACCCATACGTGGGTCTTTCTCAAACTTCTGCTACAAAATTAGAAGCACACAATTGTATAGTATGTAGTCGTGTGCTGTAACATTAGCATTTCCCTTCACTGGAATTACAGGGCTCAATCCTGTTCCAGCATAAAAATGCCCCCGTGCACAAAGTGAGGCCTATGAAGACATGGTTTACCAAGGTTAGAATGGAAGAACTTGAAAGGCCAGTACATAGCCCTGACCTCAACCCCACAGAACACCTTGGGACGAACTGGAACACCAACTGCACCCCAGGACACGTAGTCTAAAATCAATGCCTGACCTCACTAATGCTCCTGTGGCTGAATGAGCACAAATCCCCACAGCCATGTTCCAAAATCTAATGGAAAGCCTTCCCAGAAGAATGGGATTTATTACAACAGCTAAGGGGAACTAAATCAAAAATCAGATTTCCAGAAATCACATATGAGTGTGATGGTCAGGTCTCCACACCCTTTTGGCCATATAGTATATGTAGACAGTCTTTTAATGCATAAATAATAATAAAAAAAAAATAGTAAAAATATTAAGAACAGCAACAATAATTGTACAATTTCTAACAGCTCACTCAACAACAATACTGTAGAGACACTTAAGAAAGCATTTAGTAAAGTTTCTTCTTTTTTAATTCAACAGTTCCTCTACTGATTCCTGTGATTAACACTAAATGTGACATCTTTTCATACTTGGTGAGGATGGGACTCTTTCCACATAAACTCTGCAATGCCTCTGCAATGCCACATTTTCCATTCATTTTCTGTACCGCCTATACTACACTCAGGGCATGAAGCGGGCAGAACCCGGGACGGAGTGCCAAACCGTTGCAGGATACAATCGCACACACAATCACATACTAAAGACAATTTAGAGATGCCAATCAGCCTACAGGTCATGTCTTTAGAGTACCTGGAGGAAACCCCTGAAGCACAGGGACAGCATGCAAACTCTGCGCACACAGGGCAGAGGTGGGAATCAAACCTACAGCCCTGGAGGTACAAGGCAAATGTGCTAACCACTAATCCATTGTGCCCCTTGGAGTAGGTTTTGTTACAAATATATAAACATTCACAGAGAAAATGTGAAACATTGACTATATTATATAATGAAGAATGCTTTATTTTTTACAAATCTAGACAACTAACATCATTGATTTATCCTAATACTAAAATCTGTGTATATGTGTTCTATGGAAAATAATTGAATGCAATCTATAAGGGTATAAACATTTTCTAGCTGAGTTCGATTTTCAGGCTATGATAATTAAAAGACATTTGCACCATATACAGTATTTAGTATGACATACTCTAACTTTAAAACATCCTCTTCCAGCTCTTCATAATATATAGCAGATTACTTATTAGATATGTTTTCCTGAGGACAATTGGCTGAATACAAAAAAAATAATATATCTACCTAGCAGTAAGACACTACCAAGTGGAAGCCCTCATTGTCATAGTTCCTGTTTTCACTGTTTATTATTCCTACACTGTCACACTGCTTTTGAGATGTCCTGGATGCTAATCTTCTCTGTGCAAGATATAACCTGTAACCGATATGCATTTCCCTAAAGTCTTCCTGTTAACCTTCTCTGTCCGAGTCTCTCTTTAAACTGTGTCATCATCTCAAGATTAGACTACAGGCTAACACTTTATTTGGACAGTCCAGTGTAGATAACAGTCAACAAGCCATCTGTACACTAATATACCACAATGCTCTTAACTTCTCAAATCTCTGACAATAATGCCAGCAAATCAGAGGCGTACCATATATTAATGCACTTGTTGTAATGTTACTGTTTCTATGATAACAGTTCATTCAAAAGGACTTGTATGGCAGATGTGCCGAAAAAGTGTTGTTAAAATTTTGATATGGTGAAGCTTTCTGTGAGTAGATGTTTATTTAACATTTAAGTATATAAGAGGTCTCCAGTATACAAAGGACTACAGGAAAGTCTTCAGGGCAGAGGATTTTCAACATGACAAGATGTGTGGTTTTTTTGGTCTTATAAACTTTAAAAGAGATTTAAAAAAAAAAGACAGGCTGTTTCACAACAGTAACTGTAAATGGATAAAACAGACAACTTGAGATTCATTAATAAATTAAAGACTGTAATTGTCAGCAAATTGCAGTGGCATACACCGATCAGCCATAACATTTAAACCACTGACAGGTGAAGTGAATAGCATTGATAATCTCATTACAATGGCGAACAGTCAGCTCTTGTAGTTGATGTGTTGGAAGCAAGAAAAATGGGCAAGCGTAAGGATCTGAGTGACTTTTACAAGGGCCAAATTATGATGGTCAGACAACTATACTGGCTATGATAGAAAGGTGTCAGAACTCACAATGCATCGCAACTTACTGTGTATAGATGCAGACCAGTCAGAGTGCCCATGCTGACCGAAAGTGCTTAAAAGTGGGCATGTGAGCATCAGAACTGGACCATGGAGCAATGGAATAAGGTGGCCTGGTCTGATGAATCATGTGTTCTTACATCATGTAGATGGCCGGGTGTGTGTGCATCACTTACCAGGGGAAGAGATGACACCAGGATGCACCATGGGAAGAAGGAAAGTAGATGGAGGCAGTGTGATGCTCTGAGCAATGTTCTGCTGGGAAACCTTGGGTCCTGGGATTCATGTGGATGTATCTTTGAAACATACCACCTACCTAAATATTGTTGTAGACCAAGTACCACCCCTTCATGGCAACTGTATTACTTAATAGCAGTGATCTCTTTCAGCAGGATAATGCACCTTGTGATATTTTGTGATGAACAGACAAGGTATATAGTTTGGACCTGACAATGCCCTCTGGTTGTTTAAGGAGTTAATTCAGAACTTTAATTGAGCACATCTTGCCTAGTCAAGCTCAATATTATCATGCATGTGTTGCGCTGTATATAATATTAGAAGATTATTATTATTATTATTATTATTATTATTATTATTATTATTATTATTATTATTATTATTATTTATATACTGTATTAATGCCAATTTCTTATTGTTCTTGATATCCTGGCATGCATAAAACATGTTCACACTTCTGGTTCCAGTTTCTCACAGGGATCCTGTGCACATTTGCACTGTGTAAGATGGACTGGAAAAGCTACATGCTTTCACGCAAAAGAAACTAAAATGTCTATCATTCCTGTGTTTTAATGTTCTAGTGTTTCAATGCTCTTGTCTCAGAGAATAAATTAAACTTAATGAGAATCTATCTACAGAGGATTTGATTATGAAAATCATAGCTTTTCACCATCATTACATGTAGGAAATGCTAATAGTGGGGTTCAAAAGGCCTGACATTAAAGAAACAAAAGGATTTTTAATGCATTTCTAAGCTTAAAAAAATGCATCTTTATGGTTTGATTGGACATTGTACTTATTGTGAAGTACTTCGTGTTTTTCCCCAGACACATTTAATGCTGAGTAAACATGTAGCTAAATAATCATTCATTTTTTTTGTTTTTCTTTTCTTGTTCTTCATTTTGCTGTAAAATTCTTTTGGCTATTGTTAAGTGCTGATATGTAAGACTAAGTGCATTTCTTTTGAATGCTGGATTTAAATTTGAAATAGCAAACTATCAAAAGCCATAATAGTATCAAAACGACCCTCAGTTCAATGCAATGAAACATAAATCCTTTTTTTTTTTTATCTAATCAAAGCCAGAATAACAGCTACTAAATGTTCAAAAGATGTAGCTGTAGACAAGCACCATGTGATGTCTCATTTAACTATTTTCTCCTCCTTTTTTTCTCCCGCTGCAGATGAGAAGTAGGCTGAGGCCTTGAAAAGTCCCCTAAGCTCAGTGTGCTTCTGCAGGATGGCTGGCGAGTAAGAATTACTTATTCTGAAGGGCTCTTTCCAAATTATGTTCGCTGGAACTTTGGGTGCTTGTGGTAAGCAAGGAGGGGATGTGGTAAGGAGGGGATGTAACATCCATCTGGATTAATTGGTAAATATACATTGCACACAATTGTGGCATCCTCTTTCAAAACTCTGGCTGACTAAGCACACCCTGAACCCCTACCAAATGTCTGTAGCAACTACATCAGGGTTTGTGTCTTGGTAACTTCCCTCTTCACATTAGTCTTGAACAATGAAGAAAGAGATTGTAACAACGTGATTTTTTATATGAAATTTACGTGGTTTTTATTATTCCTAACAGGGGAGCCTGGAGACTATCCAAGGGAACTCAGGGCACAAGGTGGGGGACACCGTGGACTGGATGCCAACCCATTGCAGGGCACAGTTACACATTCAGAAATGACACTTTACATTCACAGACTACAGACAATTTGGAAATGCAAATTAGCCTTCAACCCATGTCTTTGTACTGGGGGTGGGGGGTGGGCAGGAGCACCCAGAGGAAACCCCCAAAGTACTGGGAGAACATGCAAGCTCTGCGCACACAGGGTGGAGGTGAGATATGAACCCCAACCCCGAGGTGTTAGGCAAACAGTAATTCCAGCTGCAATTCACATCATGGATTTATTTTAATGTGCTTATTCTAATAGTAACAGCTCATTCACAGTGACTTGTATGGTGGATGATCTACATAATATAATCTTAATAATAAATAGATTTTAAAAATAAATAAATAAAAATAAATAAAAATGTGTACTAATTTGGTGAAGCATTCTGTATGAAGTAGTTATGGAACGAGTGTCCAGTCTCAGCACTTTATTACACTTAGTACGTTTTCTAACAAGGGAAACAGAGCAGTTTGTATTTTCCAGTTTCTCTGTAATATTAAAAACTGTTGTTTTTTTTTTTGTCTCACTAATTTAAAAAAAGAAACAAAACTAGGTTGATAAGGGAAATACTTTTATGTAACTGCTTTCTTGTGGATGTTCTACATCATTAAATATAATTAGAAATAATAAAAAACTGGACATATTGTTCATTTATTAAATATAAAATTTAATCTGTTGGCCAATTGCTGTAGTATATTGTAAAACACTTCAGGGTGTGCTGTTACATGTTGGACTGCATCACACAACCCCTTTTCAAAATCTGAATTTGTATATATTTTGCAAGAGCATTCTCAGAAAAAAAACATCCATTCATTGAAGGACAAGGGCAAAAAAAGAAAAAAAAATTCCCTGGGTTTCTTTTTGAGTTATAAAGAGATATCTGGTAACCTTCATTCAGCTGTGTCGTACTCGGCCTGCACTCCCCTCGGGCACACCCAAAGCAGTCCCATCTCCGTCTGACCTTAACTCTATCTCCTCTCCAGACCTTCAACTAATTTTCCCGTTTTTTGCAGCTGCCTCCATTTCCTCAGTCTAATCCTTCCACTGCGAGGTGGTATGAGCTCGCCCCAGTTAATGCTCACATCCTCGGCATCTCTCTCTCCCTCTCTCTCTCTCTCTCTCTGGGCCAGCTGTCTCTGAAGATTTAACCTAGCTCCCCTGGCATCGTTAAATCCATTTCAACATTTCCCCTTTCCAAGGTGCTCTACATTCAGCCAAGATCTGATTTAGGATACAAACAATTAGCTGCAAGGCCAAAGACCTGCTAAGTCTGCAGGGACAGTCCTTCATGCCATTGGGGATTAATGCACCTCTAATAAATAAATAGCCTCTCTACAAAGCCATTGGTTTCATCAGAGCTGCTATTAATAGTTTTTTGTCCTGGTGAATGCAAATGCTTATTTGATGGCTGCACTCCTTCGAATTAGATTATGGTACTTGAGATAGGGTATTTATAGCCCCTTACAGCTGCAGTTTAAATCTACTTAAGCATACACAAATGGTTTATAAGCATAACCTAAACGGTATTAGAATATATCAAGTGGCATTTATTAGCCACTGTTATTGCAACTGATTTGAGGTCAGAAATGGCACATAATGTTATAAGAAGTGGCACTGCATTCCTCCACATGACTTTCTTGCTTCACTATGGAATAAATGAAAACTACTTCATTCTTCTGACATTGAGAACTCACACCTAATTGGGAATTAAAAGTATGTTTTGACATGTAGACATAAGGCAACATCTGCAAATTATCTAGCAGTAAAAACAGACTATGCATTTCATAGACGCACCAGTCAATTTCTTTGCACAGGGAAAAATAGGTCATTTATATGACTAGATGGTGCTGTTTTGCCCCCCAGTGGCTCATGAGCAAACTGCATTGACTCCAATATGTTACATAAGAGTTATGTGTGGCTCCTTGGGAAAATTATTCACAACTTGAAATTTTGACATTTCCTACTATATAATTCTGAACAATATTCCTGAATTGAAATAAGTTTAATTTTTTTTATATATATCTCAACCACAAGTAAAGGTCTAACATTTTAAAATCTGGTTACTTCTAAAAGTGAAAAACTGATTGATACAGGATATACAGGTGCAGGTCATGTAATTAGAATATTATCAAAAAGTTGATTTATTTCAGTAATTCCATTCAAAAAGTGAAACTAGTACAATGTATACATTCATTACACACAGACTGATATATCTCAAGTGGTCATACCTTTTAATTTTGATGATTATAACTGACAACTAATGAAAAACCAAAATCAATATCTCAGAAAATTAGAATATTGCTTAATACCAATACAAAAAAAAGGATTTTTAGAAATGTTGGCCAACTGAAAAGTATGAACATGAAAAGTATGAGCATGTACAGCATTCAATACTTAGTTGGGACTCCTTTTGCCTGAATTACTGCAGCAATGCGGTGTGGCATGGAGTCGATCAGTCTGTGGCACTACTCAGGTGTTATGAGAGCCCAGGTTGCTCTGATAGTGGCCTTCAGCTCTTCATCATTGTTGGGTCTGGCGTATCGCATCTTCCTCTTCACAATACCCCATAGATTTTCTATAGGGTTAAGGTCAGGTGAGTTTGCTGGCCAATTAAGAACAGGGATACCATGGTCCTTAAACCAGGTACTGGTAACTTTGGCACTGTTTGCAGGTGCCAAGTCCTGTTGGAAAATAAAATCTGCATCTCCATAAAGGTGGTCAGCAGCAGGAAGCATGATGTGCTCTAAAACTTGCTGGTAGAGGGCTGCGTTGACCTTGAACCTCAGAAAACACAGTGGACCAACACCAGCAGATGACATGGCACCCTAAACCATCACTGACTGTGGAAACTTTACACTGGACTTCAAGCAACGTGGATTCTGTGGAACGTGGAACGCCTCTCATCTCTTCCTCCAGACTCTGGGACCTTGATTTCCAAAGGAAATGCAAAATTTACTTTCATCAGACAACATAACTTTGAACCACTCAGCAGCAGTCAGAAGCAAGATGCTTCTGACGCTGTGTCTTGTTCTAGAGTGGCTTGACACAAGGAATGCGACAGCTGAAACCCATGTCTTGCATATGTCTGTGTGTGGTGGTTCGTGAAGCACTGACTCCAGCTGCAGTCCAGTCTTTGTGAATCTCATTTTTTTTGGTGAACCCCACATTTTTGAATGGGTTTTGTTTCACAATCCTCTCCAGGGTGCGGTTATCCCTATTGCTTGTACACTTTTTTCTACCACATCTTTTCCTTCCCTTTGCCTCTCTATTAATGTGCTTGGACACAGAGCTCTGTGAACAGCCAGCCTCTTTAGCAATGACGTTTTGTGTCTCGCCCTCCTTGTGCAAGGTGTCGTCTTTTGGACAGCTGTCAAGTCAGCAGTCTTCCCCATGATTGTGTAGCCTACAGAGCTAGACTGGGAGACCATTTAAAGCCTTTGCAGATGTTTTGAGTTAATTAGCTGATTAGAGTGTGTCAGCAGGTGTCTTCAATATTGAACCTTTTCACAATATTCAAATTTTCTGAGATACTGATTTTGGGGTTTTGATTAGTTGTCAGTTATAATCATAAAAATTAAAATGAATGAACACTTGAAATATATGAGTCTGTGTGTAATGAATGTATACATTATACTAGTTTCACTTTTTGAATGGAATTACTGAAATAAATCAACTTTTTGATGATATTCTAATTTTATGACCTGCACCTGTACATATATATATATATATATATATTTATATATATATATATACAGTGGTGTGAAAAAGTGTTTGCCCC